>JAVJAQ010004565.1:0-289746 GCA_032362365.1 Zygogramma bicolorata | reverse complement strand
ATCAGCGTCAGATATGAAGTGATTAATGCGGTTTATGCAGGTCAAGTATTCACTGTATTGTAAAACCATGCGGGAATATCAAGTACATTCCGAGGACATCATCTGGATAGAGTTAACCAAAAATTAAGTACCTATATTTTCTAGAACTGAAAATAACAGAATAGAAAGCATACTTACAATGAAATATATAAGAATAGCGCCAATATAAGGGAGTATGCATAAAATTCAAAAGTGTTTCAAATTTCGTTCTAGAATCTTCGTTATCCTCACAATATGATCAGAAAGTACGTTCAATATTCAGTTAGTATTCAAATCACTATAAAATTACATGAAAGTGGAGAATTAGGGAGATTCGAATTCACAAAACGCATTATCACTGGTCGAATGGAAATGTCACTTCAAAGGGCAAGAAATGAACAGATTCTGCACTCAATTTACGTGAGCAGAAATCAAAGGTTATTATTATATTATATCAAAGTCCCTAACAGATTTGTAACATAAATTCACAAGCAGTTCATGATATACCAAACACAACCTTCACATTACTTGTAGAAATTACAACAGAATTTTAAATCAATATTAAAATAAAGTATACATTATAATACATGTATTATACGTTCATTTACTTCTTGTGAATATCAGATGAATATGAAGTGTGTTGATGAATATTATGAATCGATATGGGTTAGGTTGAGTTTCAAACCAAATCTTCTACTGCTAAATAGCTCCTGCAAATCCAATTCTGATTCACACAAAGCTGCATATAAATGTATCACACACAATGGTCTGAACAACAATATAAACACCATATCTTGCACTAATGTACGTTCGCATCGCTTGTAATACGAAAAACCACTTTATCGGGTATTTCTTACATTGTTTTTGCACTTCGGTACAATACAATACTTGTAATAAGGTTCGTTAACTCATACCAAGATCTATATGAAATGGAAAGATTCAGTTCGAAGTAGGTTTTGTAAATATCAACACTTGGTAGAACTAACGATGAATTACTCATGTCAGTGTCACATTTTAACACAACTTACAAAAATATAACCTTCAAATGATTTTCTCATAGAGAAAATCATTTTTCTCAATCTGAGAAAAAGAGTAGTTTCCGAAACGTACCCAAGGGCGAGTAGAAAATATTTGTTCGAATATTCTCTAATCCAATCTATAAAATCGCAGAGAATACGGTATTTGTCCGACGAAAGAGTTGGCCAATTTTGCTTTTTTGTAATATTCCAGTAACGTTCGATTAACACATATGAAAATTTGAAGTTTTTTCATTTTCAGGGGGGAGAAATACAAAAAATTAAATCTGATACTTATTTAGCTCCTCAAATAACATTCAATCATGATCATTGTTAAACCCAACAGACGCAAATGTTGGGTTTCACAAAAGTAAATATTTTGCAGCACGTGATTTTTTTGCAGATTACAATTTTTCTCAACTTCAAGTTTCACCTTCTTCGAAAGCAGACTGAAGATTGATTGGAAAACTCTGTCATGCTGCCCGGTCTAGTGGTAGTACTGTTATTTTCCGGGTTTATCCGCAGCTGAAATGACAAAAATACTACCAAATGATCAATTTACGTCGATTACGAAATCTGGCAAGGGGTCTCAGTGATGACTTACCGAGGTTAAGTAAAAATTGTAATACCGGTTCTCTTTAAGATCTTCCGTGAATACCGTTCTGATCAGTCAAAACCCCTCACGATTCGACCGGTCAAAGTCCAGCATTGACTGTTACTGCCTTACAATCTTGGGACGACCACTCCTTCACGTACATAGATCAAAAATGGTCCAACCCGTCAAGAATTGTACACAACCTCATTAACAGAATGTCACTTCATTCTTTTCAGCAGTCGGGCATTTTTTTTCTGTGAATTACTTAATTTAATTCATGGTTTTCATCCATTTATACATAAATAGATTTCCGCATACCTGAGTATACCATGTTTCATCACTTCGAAATAAATAAACATCACTAAAGCAAGTTTAACGAAATATCATGAAATTGGGTATCAGAATCATAAATATTTATTTCTATTTCAATTGAATTTCCGAACAAGACGTAATCAATCACCTAAACCCATCAACGTTAGGTGAGAAACATATACCGTCGTAATTATTATTATTACTAGCAGTAAATATACGTCGGAAAGCTATGCACATTTTCTGAATTATTGTGGCTGGGTTTGTGATTGAAAAAATGCAGATCAGACCACTGGTGGGAGAGTGAACTTTGCAGAATATATCTGAAAGCATTTCTCTTGAATATTCATCAATTATTAGTTCATCAGAGAATAATGAATATTAATCTCTCATAAACGATACAAGATACACTGTGATAATATACCATCATTATTCATATCCAGTTCGAAAAACAACCAAGTGCTTGATCCTTTCAATGCATACTCTCGAAGGGTTTATATTATTTGGACAAGAGTTCTTGGCTATGTCAATTTGGCATATTTTTATCTGATGATGGAGTGTAGGAAAGTGGTTTTTTGATATTACTACTTCGGAATTGTGCTGGGAGAAGAACCAACAGCTCATATGGAATACAAAAAAAAATATTAAAATATTTTGATACGATTCCGTATGTTCTCAGAATATTCAAAGAAAATATATTAGGAACATATCGGAATGTATGTTCTTAGAATATTTGTTACCGGTTGAGAATACTCTGGGATTATTCTCAGAACATTCTATTGAGATTTTCAAAACTAAGCATATTTTGAACATTGTCAAAATATTTTGATACGATTCTGTATATTCTCTGGATATTCGATCGGAATATTATAGGGATATACAGAATGAATGTTCATAGAATATTTGTTGCAGGATGGAAGTATTCTGGGATTATTCTGAATACATTTCATTGGAATATTCTGAAAAGAGTATATTTGAACATTGTGAGAATATTCATGAACTATATGCTGTCTGGGAGGGAAATGAATCAGTTAACGGAAAAAAAGTATTCGAAAGCAACTGAATATGTTTCCGAATCTGTAATTACTTATAAATGGCTCTTCTGGAATAGGCACAACTTGCCAATGAATGAAGAAAACATAAATCATAATGTACCTCTCAATGCCAATGAATGAAGAAAACATAAATCATAATGTACCTCTCAATATATGCTGGAGAATACGTCAGACTTTCCCGAGCCCCTGCCGTCAACACCTACCCCTAATTAATTAACAAAGATAAGTGTTGATTTCCAGTCCTCTCGAATAGTTAGTGACCATGCTTGTTGTGACGATTGATACGTTATCCTATTTATGATTTTCAAACAGTAGAATCAATTACTCAAGACTACTTCAATGATCGCAGATCATCCATATGAATCAGTAATTTTATTGGTTTTTGAATTTGAATGATGAATTTCAAGCCTGTTTCATTGACGTATTTTCCACTTTCAGTTCATTTTCTATTTTCACTTAAAGAAAGTTCTTCCAATGCTCATCAATGGAGAGTTTATACACAAATCGTTAAAGTCAAGTGTCGTCTATGAACGCTTCCATTGTGAGAACTCCCTAATGTTGTCATCTATGGAACAGGCATAAGTGATGAGTTGAAGACAGTAAAGACAAAGATAAGTAATGTTCCCTTCACTAGATATCCTAGGACGCATTATCGGGAGTAATTACACAAGTACTTACAAAATTACCGATAATTTTCCATGAAATCATGTTGTCTAAACACTGCATGAGTTTATTTTCATATTTTGTCGAAGGAGCCCGACTCCGAAGGAGGAGGGCTCTTTTTAGCAAAATATGAAAATAAACTAATGCAGTTTTTTTACTGACAACATGCTTGAATGGAAAATTTTCAGGTTTATTTTGATGCACTAGTGTAATTCGGTAGAGTATTTCCGGAGTTACAATACAACACTTTATTTCCTGAGACTTTTCTACAAGCATGGAAAACGTCACATATACAAGTAATGATTGGAGTTGAAACAAAAAAAAAATCAATATCAGGTGATGAAATATGGAGTAGACAGGCGAAAATAGAAAAATATACATAAATATTGATAATACATAAAAAAATTCAATAGAAGATGTTGAAGATAGTCATTAATAACAATTACACAAAAATGGAGTATAAACAATAAAATAATAAACAATCAAGCAAAGCAATGGTGATGTCAACCAGTTAGATCAGTTCGAAAATATTCATCAAGTGAGTAGTAGGCATTTTTGTACAGAATACTTTTAACGCTATTTTTGAACTTTACGGGATTAGACATTTTCTTAATGAATATAGGAAGTTTATTGTAAATTTTTATAGACATGATATGAGGCCCGTTTGATACAGATGTTAACTTATGTACAGGAACTATCAGATTATAATTTTGTCTTAGAGTATAACCGGTGGCTATGCGGATAGTATCTCGATGCTGAAACTCATGGTAATGATTCTTAACGTAAGTGACACAATTTAAAATATACATGTATATCACAGTTAAAACAACGACGTTTAAAATTCAGTATTTATGCCTGTAAAGATGACGAATGTACATTTCAACAATCGTTACTATAGATACACAGACCGATTTTTCGATACCTAGCAGGTATTTACGAGCCCGAAAATGTCCCGCCGGGAATTTATCGCTGTAATTGATCGAAAATGTCCCGCCTTATATGGGATTTTTAACATACGATGGAAATATTCGGGGGTTATATCCCAAGTGTTACAAGACCAATCGGTTGAAATGTGAGCTGCACTTCCATGATTTTTGGAATTTCGTCCTTGAGCGATATTGCCACCATATCCACTCTGGTACAAACTACTATTGTCGAGGTTATGCATATACGTACAAAAATCGGATTTCGACTGCATGAGATAATGTCATCAAATACATTTCTGTTACCAAGTACTATGATCGTATGGCAAAGTATAATTTTATTTTGGAAATAGAAAATGTCAACTCATGGTCATTCCCAAATGGTGGATAAATGAAAATCAATCAATTACCACAAATCTAATTTCAAGTTTCTTCAGGGGAAGATCCTTGAGAGACTGATTATAACAATTAAGCATCATTTTACGAGATATCCCTCTTGGAGTTTGTAGAAAAGGATAATAGAGTTACTGGAAAAATATTCGAGACGATTTCAAGAATCCATTGACATTCGTTTGGAGATCACGAACGGCTGACGGAGTCATAGATCAATTCCTCAGCAGCTGTGGAATTTTGTAGGTCAAGAATCCGACGATGCGATGTCGTGCGATTATACAGAGCATGCCGAGAATATTTGATCATAACGTAATTATAAATACAGTTCACTTATTGATTTTCAACAGGTATTCTGCAAAACCCCCACAGGTATTTCACTATACAATAGCTCCTTCAGGTGTGAAGATCTATGATTCCAAAAAAAAAGCGCCGTTGAAGGGTTAAACCATTTTTTCGAAAGGATGTGAATAAAATAGTGTAGAAACCGCGGCAAGCTGTATAATATTATTCAGAATAATTTGAAAACTAAATTATAATATATTATATTCAATCAATCAGTCAATCGAACATTCATTGAACAAGTTTTCTTTCACAATCACATTGGAATGAAAAAAATGACATCATTGTAAAATACAGGCTGACCCAACAGGTCGAAGTATTACAAAAAAGTCAATATAATAAAAATCAGTATTCGAAGAGAAACTCATCCACAGAGTAGTATGCTTTCTGCAATAAAAATAATCTTGAGTTTAATTTCGAAGACATTGATATTTGAGGTAAGGTCCTCACTAAGCTCATTATATAGCTCAACCCCACAGCACATGGGGTGATTCTTTGATACTGCCAATCTACAATGAGGCTGATGTAGTTGAGAGTTATTTCTGGTGAAATGTTCATGGATCTGTTCATTCCTAGGAATATTTGAAATATTATTTTTAATATACCTATATCAGAGTTTGGTAGATGTACAAACTAGGCAATCAACAATAACGAATGAATAATAGTCTGCAATGTTCACTAAAAGTTGCACCAGCCAGAATTCTTATTACCTTTTTTGAATAACAAATACTTCATCAGCTATGGCTGGTGAGCCCCACCGTTCAAGACCATAGGAAATTACCGAGTGAATTAAGCTGTGGTATAAAAGCTTTAGAACATGAAAAGAAACTATTTGTTTCAATCGACGAAGTGAATATATATGTTTACTGACCTTCTGTTTGACACCATCGACATAGAAATTCCAGGTAAGTTTATTATCAATATCAAAACCTAAGAATTTGATGCAATCAACTTGATGTAAAGTTTCATTATTTAATATAACCATATTATATATATTATATATTATATTATATTATATTATATTATATTATATTATATTATATTATATTATATTATATTATATTATATTATATTATATTATTTTCTATTATATTATATTATATTATATTATATTATATTATATTATATTATATTATATTATATTATATTATATTATATTATATTATATTATATCAATGTGTTTTTCTAGAAGTGGTCGGTCAAGTATTGAATGGCCCTAAGGTTGGCACTGGCCTGAATGAATTATTTCGTTGGACGATCTGATTTAGAACTGTGCTCCCCGACTATGAGAAATGTATCAAAATGGTCGATACTCGATGAAAATCGATACATGACAAAATATTTTATACTGGTGTAGTTTCATGTACCATTTGCACTAACAACAGATTCGTAAAGCCCCAACACGTGTTCCTCTGAACAATAGATCCCGCAAGTACGCTAACGGTATACTATTTATAACAATACTGAATTCAACCTCCTGTTTTTCCTGGTCCAATATTTATCGTTAAATTGGGGAGTTTTGCCCCGATCTCCTTCTCCCCCTGTTGAAAATTTCCTGTGTATATTGCAATAGTATTTAATCAAACTGATATTTTCCATGGACCACTTGAATCGGAAGAGTCAACGATGGAAAATTATTAATTTTACTACCATCCATGAATATGTTTATTTCTTTCCAGTTTACTGCAGGTATAAGTAGGCGAGTCCAGTCAACTAAATCGTTATGATTTCATATCCACATAAGGAAGGATATGGATTCCACCACTCCCGGAAAACAAAATACTTAGTTTCGAGGGACAATTGGAAAATCTTGTGGAAATGTTACAACTCTGATTTGTGTACCTACGAACACGAAATCCAAGTTGTTTCATTTAAGCATGAATAAATGTAATTATATCTGAAATTGTACAGTCCAAGTAGCCTAGTTGGTTAAGGCGTATGTCTTCTGATAGTAGGAGAGCCCACGATGTTAAAGCGGGATATAATCGACCGTCATAGAGAATAATTAGGTTGCGAAGCTTAGATGATAAAAAGAAAAAAATGTTATATAATGAATACATTTTCATTGGTGGGAGAGCGGCTATAGGTTTTCAAAAATGTGAAAAAAACTATTGCATGGAAATATTCGAGCGCGTCAGATATTGATATGATCTATGTTCTACATATATTTAATAATATGCGTATGTTAATCTGATTGTTTCCATGATGGGGGTGGTGGATGTGACGCAGACTCGCGGCCGTAATCAGAATGTGAAAAAAAATTCGTCATTTTGAAAAACACAAGCACGTCAGATTAAGATATATTTGGTTCATGGTTGCGCCTGAGACGTTGCAGTCTCATGATTTGACGATTATCTAAAGGGATTCGCCTATTTTGTCTATTTGTTTTTTTTTTCTTTGAATCATTGAACTCAATTATTGAAAAGCTCAGGAAAAAGCATGCGAATAAAAAAGTGTATGTTTTTTATTCAGTAGAATACTTGTATTTATAAGAAAATAATAATATTCGTTGTAAACAATATCATGCTACGAACGATTCTGTGTGATCAACTGCCATGGAGAGTGGGGACGGAGTGAGAGAGCAATATATATATATATATATATATATATATATATATATATATATATATATATATATATATATATATATCTGATCGGCTAGGCTTCCGCGGTCAGAAATGTGCTGGCTGGAACTTCCGGTTGATCCGCGTCTGGAAAGATTTACTTGTCTACGTTTCGACTCCCATTTCGGAGCCATTTTCAAGACTTAGTGACCTTGCGTCTAGGTCTGAGTTGTCTCACTAGCTGGCTATCATCACTGGAGATCGAGGATGATGATAGCCAGCTAGTGAGACAACTCAGACCTAGACGCAAGGTCACTAAGTCTTGAAAATGGCTCCGAAATGGGAGTCGAAACGTAGACAAGTAAATCTTTCCAGACGCGGATCAACCGGAAGTTCCAGCCAGCATATATATATATATATATATATATATATATATAGAGAGAGAGAGAGAGAGTGAGAGAGAGAAATAAAAACCTGGAGAGGGGAATGTAGGCAGCACGTATTATTTATTTCGGCTTGCGGAAATCGTCAGATTATATATTTTTTGCAATTCTTGAATTATTCCTGTCAAAATGAAAATAAAATTAGCCACTCTCGAGAATGTCGAGATGACGTTTTTTTACAACTTTGTACGCGCTCGAGAATTTCAGATGATCATTTTTCTTTACTAATCTGATCCTTTATCCTTGAAGGGCGGCCATATATATATATATATATATATATATATATATATATATATATATATATATATATATATATATAAGGCATTTATGGTGGAAGTACTTAACCGGGTACAAGGTATCCCTCTGTATATCAATCTGCCGCGCTTTAGTAAATCCCGAAATCCCCGCTTGGGCTTCCCTATTATGAGACAATCCACGTCATTTTCCTTGGTTCGTGTCTCACCGAAACCAATTTTTTTGTACTTCAATTTGACATCACTAATTCAATTTGTTTCGTAATTCAATGAAATTTCTTTCCTTCGAGTTTTTAATAAACATCGAAAAAACTGTATCTTAAATCCTCAATCAATATCATACTTGAAAGAGAGTTCTGCTCAAACTTCGTTCTTGTGCGATATGACCACCATATCCAGTCTTGTTGTACAAACTACTATTTTCGTTATAAAGAATTCGTTTATCACAGTATATTGGTTCACATAGAAAAATATACTCTGTTTTTATCCCACATGAATGAATAAATGATTGAGAGTTTTTTTTTTAAATCCAACAGTCGAGCTCACATCTGCCAATAATCCCAATATCACGAATGTTTTCAAATGAAAAACTGATACTTCCCCGTTTGATCAGTTTTTCAGCATCATATATCTCCCATTGTCATTTCAGCAGCCGTGAAATATCTCATTTATCTTTATACTCACCTAATTAGGGTGAATGACAAAACCCTGCTGGAGGTGTTCGGTGCGATCGAATTATCACCAATTTATTTTAATTAATTAATATTCCGGGAATGATCCCATCAATCAACGTCCTATGTCAGATATAAAAGTTTCGTATAACACCAGCTGGTAATTTCGAGATAATTAGTGTTATTAAGATAAGCAATTATCTCCGAATACTGTTTATTGGCAGATACCTGTGTTAATTAACTTTTGGATTCTTCAAAGTTTTCTCCAAATACTCGAAACCGAAGGATTCAATAAGCGAGAATTTCAAACAAATGGAGGAAGGAGAGATTAACACGAGCAACCAACAGAAAAGACGATCTTAGCGTGAAAATGAAAAACATGGAATTCCTATGTTTGAGACTGAGTCACGAAAAAATTAATATGCCTTATGTTGATAGACACCACCTTGTAGATCGCAATTTATTTTTAGATTGGAAATGATAACTTTTTTATAATAATCGAAACATATTTATTCGAAATATATGACAATTACGAAATAACTTCAAAAATAACCGTTATAATTTATCAACCGAAAGTTTTGAATTCTAACAAGATGTTATCGATAATGTGAATCTACCAAACAAATGGATCAAACCACAAGATAGGAAGGTACCATTAAATATTTATTGTTTTTTTTCAGCTACTAAAATACTCACAAAAGACTTCATTCTATTTATTCATTGTCAGTTTATTCACATGCGAAAAAAACACTACTTGCCTATACAATATCACGAAGGGCGGTGGATTATTTTCGACTTTGCCAGTGCAGGGTTCCAAAGAATGAAATACCCTTGCACTGACACAAGTCGGATATAATCCAATGTCATATGTGGTACTAGCCAGAGAAGCAGTTGTTTTTTTTGCCAGGTATCAGCCAAGATATCTATTGTTCAGACAGGTGAGACTGGCCTGATCGAATTGTTCGAAAGATATTTGATTTATCGCCAGTCAGCAAGTAGGCTCACCGACTATAGACAATGTTTCGCCTTAAATATAAGTAGTCTTGGTTCAACATCCGTATAATTTTCCAAGATTGGAGTTGATACTGTTCATACTTCACATAGTTTATAAAATCAATATTATACCTGAAGTAACTTCAAACGTATCAACTCTGATGAATTTAATTGTGATTTAAAATGTGCTAATTTGAACAAAAATGTTTAGGATGTCCCATCCATATTCTCAGTAACTAGTAACTATCCAATTGATGTTCAGGACATGAACGGTATAGAATCGTCACGACTTTTTTATTATTAGATTCATGGAAATTCAGGAATGAAACTCCCTATGTTTTATCCCTTTTATATTTTTCAATAACGTTACTGTAGTTTTGTCCTATACGGACATCATAAACTGACCTGATATTCATTTGATGATGTCCGTTTAGGACGAAACTACGGTAACAAATATCAAAACAAAAGTATGAAAACAAAGACACGCTAGCAAAACTTTGGGAAGAAATTCCAAAGAACGACGGCCTTCAAGCCCGAAAAAAAGTAGTTATACTAAAGAATATAATGTGACAAAACATTGAGATGTCAAATATTGAATAGCAGTCAAAAAAGGGTAAATAAAGAAATAATTGAAATAATTTTGTTACAAAAAAATTGAGAAAGGTATCGAATGTCAAATATCGGTCAGAAAAATGAAGAAATAAATGAAATAGTATTTACAAAATAAATATAGAATTCATGTTTTCCATCGAGGCTAGGTATACTTCCACGAAATCTGATGAAAAAACATCGTTTCCAGATGAAAATCATGTATGCATCCTCATTACACAATTCTCCACGATATACGGGCGCATGCGTATCTGGTGGCAGCTATTTTCCCGAAGCTTTCCCGCGGTATTTCAGTCGCGCGCGGAATTTTCACCAAACAACTGAAGTTTCGTATGAAATTGGCGGACCCTTACGCGATCGCTCACGAAAAGTTTGCTGAACTTTCTAAAGCGTCTCGGCGGGACTCGCAAGTGAATGAATGAAAGACGATAGGACTAGTTTTGGTTCCACAATTCAGAACTTTTCATTCTAGAACTGGGAAGTTTGATACCGTGTTGTTCTGAAGTTGACCCCATAGCCAGATACTTAGTTGTGTGCTTGGTAGAAAATAAATTGTGGTTCATTATGAAATGGTGAGTCGACTCAACTATGAAAGGGTCTGATAATGATATAGCGAATCGAAATGTTTTTCAGAATACGAGTAGCAATTGACTTCGCCAACCGGAACAGATTTTCTCATTAAATTGTACCAATATGTGGCATCCAAATTGAAAACTAAATAATTAATTAAATAACACGAAAACCACACTTGGGGTCTACCGTTGTGTAGACATATAGAAAGTGATTGAATGAAAATTTTGAAATTTTTTTCTGTAGTATGTTCTTGAACAAAGTTGATCTGATGAAATTCATATTACTCAATATAAAAGACTCAATCTTACAAACCTTCAACACATACCACTAAAAACTTCCAGTTAGAAGTTAGAAATAACAGTTAACTCTCGATAGCAAAGGAGTTATCACCAACTAGTCGAAAAACCACATATATATATATATATATATATATATATATATATATATATATATATATATATATATATACAGGGTGTCCCTGGACTTCCTCTTTTCCTCTTGGGAATGTATAGATGGGGTCAAAATATCACCAGTACTTCATATAACTTTTTTTCCTACAAGTGTTCGTAACCAAGTTACGGGCCCTCGAAGTTACAAAATGAAAAATGTTTTTCTTTGATAACTTTTCAAGTGAATATTCAAAATCATCCAAATTTTGGTAATTGACCAAACAAATGGATTCCTTCGATTAGCTCTCATGCAGGAGTCAGTTGTTTTGCTACAAAGTCAGGAACGGACTACCCCCAATGGTCCACACCCCAAAACTTTGAAATGACAGATATTTTTCAATATTTTTCAACAAAATAAGGTTACTTGGACAATTTTATGAATAAAAGTACTCGTGTGGAAAGTCGATCGGAGCAAAGAGTCTTGATAAAAATGTAGTTTTACTCGACGACATCAAACCCGCTCGTCCACCATTATATGAAATGAATGATTATCAAAGCAGAAATAATAATGATAACGTTAATTCAACAACATTCATAACAGGAATTATACAAAGTATGCTAAAATGAAGTCGTAAACAAAAAGTACAGTACCTATATGGAAGTTCACTTCACAATTGTGAAAGCAGATATTTTTTTAAAAGAAATATCAAGTTCTGTAGATTCGTGGTGTTTTTAAACAAACAAGCTACTCTACTATGACATATCGAATTCATTCCATATTTTGTATGTATACGTGTGGAATTATCACGTTTCGTGTTGATCAGTTATCTGAATCTCATGAAACTCAACATTTGAATGTTTCAAATTCTTCTTCACAGCTAAACTGTTGAGGAGTTTCACTGATAATTATAATTTTATGGGAGAAATTCTTTAACACGAATCAAATTTAGCTGAAAAAACGCACATCGGAAAAAATATTTACCTATACTAATAAAAAGCAAACGAATGAACTACAAAAACGGCTGCACATGATCAGGTGAAAAATATCCAAGGAATAATTATGTTCAATTACTTTCACAGATGTTGACAAAAATCCTTTTAGAAAGTTTTGATAAAAAATGGGAAACTGGAATGCGATTTTGTTTTGTTGAGTGGTGCGTTGTCATATGACTATCATTGTATTGTCAATATTCTATAGGATATTTTGAATTTTTTTGATATGGCCGAACAGTTTACATTCAATGAATATGCAGATATGCATGTATTTTATGGACGAGCATTTTCTAATGCTGCAGAAGCTCGTCGTCTGTATTCCGAGCATTTTCCCAATCGAACGGTACCGTCAAGAGAAACATTCGAGCGTGTCGATCGCAGCTTGAGGGAGACAGGTATGTAATAATTGATAATTAATTTGAGCACGTTGTTTTATTTCGATATTATTGTAGGTACAGTTTTGCCAAAACGAGGTGGTCAGGGCGCTCCTAGGACTGTACGTACAGGGGGGTGTGGGGGGTTTTGGGGGGTTCGTTAGGTTTTGTTGGGGGGGGTGGGTTGGTTTGGCGGGGGGTGTTTGGGTTGGGGGTGGGTTTGGGGGTTGGTGGGGGTGGGGTTGGTGGTGGTTTGGTGTTTTGGGGTTGTGGGGGTTGGAGAAGCTACAAATAATATCATATGATATTAAGAGCAAACAGGAAAATGAATTATCACTTACAGTGTCGGCGAGAATGTATGCTTTTTCATTTCAATTTGGGCAACATCATTTTGTGACAGAAGATCAAAGTAAAAAAATGTTTTTTTAAAATATTTTTGTTTGAAATGAAATATCGATTGTTCGGTCGAAGTCATTTTTGTTTTGTTTTGAAGAAAAATTTGTTTTTAAGGTCAGGAATAAATAGGCAGAAAGATGAAGTTTGACAATATATGATGATACAGTGGCTGTTATATAACTGAAGTGCCAATTTATAATGATTAGAGAAGCCAGTTTCAACAATTTTAAGTTATTGAACTATGAAATAATAGTAGCGGATTCTTGTCGAGTGATCTCAATCATATGAGTGAAATTTATTGATATTTATTATCACTCGATGAAAATCCGCAACTATTATTCCATAATTCAATAACTTAAAATCTTTGGAATTGGCTTTTTAATAGTTATATATTGGCACATCAGTTATATAACAGTTAAGATGTCTAGAAGGATGGTGCTGGGACCGATGCGATATTGTTTAGAATTTTATGGCGACACTTTTCTGTCATTTTTACGTATCGTGGTGTGTTTCTCAATTTCATCGCTAGTTGACGCTAATTGGAAGTGCATAGTCAACCGATCAATCGACAAACTAAATTCTTTGATTCGAGCAGTCAACAAAATGAGCAAAATCTAATGTCATACTAATTAAAAATGGAATCAAATAAAAGGAACACAATTATAGGGAATATGGCCAGTATTCTAAACAAATAATATAGGTTGTTAATCAGTCAGCAGCGTCCAAAAGTAAAAGTATAGCCAGCCGTCAGGTCGGCCGTTTATACATTTCTTAGGAAATTTGTAACTCTTTCCATTGCAAACGCCATCTGAATTGATTTGATGTCGAATAACCATGATGCTTACCCCAAACATTCCCAGGTATAACTCAGTACACCATCCTTCTAGACATCTAACAGTCGATGTATCATATATTGTCAAACTTCATCTTTCTGTCTATTCATTCCTAGCCTGAAAACAAATTTTCCTTCAAAATAAAACAAGAATGACTTTGACTAAACAATTGATATTTCAAACACAAACCACCAAATACTTCAAACAATGGATGAATGAACACAAAAGAGACTCCCAACCAATAAACCTCCTCAGAAAATGTACTTTATCAGACCATGCACATTCAAACATCCACCAATTTCATTCTGAAAAAAACAGCATCATTACTCATGGAACTTAGCTGAATAAACATGGCGACGCGACGCCTGCCTGAGACGATAAGACTGAAAGAAAATGAATCGAGCACTAAGAGGTTATATCCCAGTCTACCAAACTTCCACTAAAGACGTGGAAAATATAACATCTCACGTCGTAACTAGAGATTTTTTTTTAGAACCCAAGTTATCCACAAAGATGAAAGTCTGTTTATTACCATAATCCGAAATTCATATTAAAGTGATTTCTGCTCTTACTACTGAATTGTTGGGTGATATTCATGCTCAACCCCCAAGATGAAAGTCAATTATTGCGTGACTTTCTAAAACCTGATTAAGAAGATCAATTCCTGGTTTACTTTATATTATTAACTCAATTGAAACCTGTTGCTAAGAACGAAAGGATGAAAATACAAATCAAGTGAGAAAATCAAATCCCAAACGCTAGGTTGAAATGGATTTTTTGGTCAATAATGGAATAAAGGATTGATTGGTCAAAGGAAATAATGTTGCTACAAAAAATCGAAATATCGAATAAGATATATCAGTCAAAAAAAAACTACTGTATTCTTTCTAAAACTTTCTTTCTCAGTTTCGAAACCTGTAAAAAAAACAAATTCATATTTTCTTCCTTTTGGTTCGCTCAATAATCTCTAGGCATCACTACAAATACTACTTCTAGTTTATGAGTATATGTATAAAGATAGCGATTTTATTTGCCGATATTTATTAGACGAGCTTCCTATCCACAGATCTTGATTGAATTTGAGATCTGATAGACGTTTCATATATATTTTAAAAGAACTGTCAATATTATGTATCCTCAACTGTTAATAACATAAATTTCTGCTGTAGAAACTGCGATCAATTTTGTTGCTTTATCATTGCTTTCATCACTGTGTTGTGAACTGAGATATGTTAAATAAATCGTGATAGTGACATACCTTCATTTATTTCTCCATTCCAATCGCTCAGTGACAGTGACTTGATGTAATGAAAAAAAACGGAAACATTATATGGGGATATTCGAAATTTGCTTGGATGTAGTTGACAATGTTCCTTGCTGAGTGGTATTGATTCGGATTTCCGTTGTTTATACAGGGTGTTCCATCTCAGACGAGCCAGTCCGTATATTTCTTATCCCATAGTGAGTGGAAAAATTTCCCGAAAGAGGTCGAATGATTTTGTTTGGGGGACATTTCTTGACGTATATTTCAGGATTGAACGAGCAACCCCCTAATAGGGAGCTCTTCAACCGCTCAAACTTGAATAGGGGAGAGGAGTTGAGTGATACTTTATTTGAAAGGTCTTGGAAGCCTCTCTCTTTACAACAGTAGAAAATTGACTCTATTTTGAGCAGCGATTCGATCGCTTCTCATTATCTCAACAATCAGTTTGATAAGTAATGTTTTTTAGTCCTTAATTACCATGGAAGTAATCAACTGAAAAGTGCTCAATTTACTTTCTCTACGTAGTACTACTATGACCGCTTAAAGCTCTAGAAGACTTGTTGTTTGCATTAGATTCACCCTCCTCACTGCCGAATCGCTTCGGTTCGAACTCCAGTCATGGCAGAAATTTTTCTGTCTGGCTCTATACGATCGTTCGTTACCTAGATACCAATCTTGGTAGGTGAGGTCTGTTTTTAGACAGGAAAGGCGCCAACATCATTTGTATCAACATTTCCTTATGATTTTAATCACTCAACAGTTTGCTGAGTTGTATTGATGAATCTTTCTGGTCATAACAACCAGACGACCATACATAAAAGGAACCACAGATAAAAGCAGCGGAATTCTCCGCGAACACGACATAGCTACTTCGTTTGTACCAGAATGTACAATGAGATCGATACTCCGTAATCCGAAGGACCAGATACCACTGGAGTCCCAGGGAGTTTACGAAGTATCATGTCGAGACTGCAACAAGTCCTACATCGGCCAGACCAACGTACGCAAGGATGAACATGAGCTATCAGTGAAAGGAAAGGTCACCACATCCTCCATCTTCCAACACGTATTGGAGAGAGGACATAACATCAATTTCGAAAACACAAAAACACTGGTGAGCGATGAAAACTTCTACTCTCGAACAATCAGAGAAGCTATCGAAATTGAGAAACGACCTAGTAGTATGAACAAGAGAGATGACGCCCAAAGATTACCAAGAACATGGAAATTCATCCTATCACTAAACAAAAACAAGCCGATCACACCACAAGAACAAGGTCGGACCTTACCACGTAATTACTCAGACATAATGATAAATGCAGTCGGACCAACGAAGAAAGTGGGAGGGGCCCAGATCAGAGGTACCATCAATGAACACCTCTACATATTGGGAAGCAGAACTCGAATTAACTAGTCGAGTCATTAGGAACAAAATATGTTCAAATTGCAATTTTCCGGAGGATACACTCAAATTATTCAGTAAAGTTGATACCATATTGTCTATATATGTGAATATTTTTAATATTTATCAGCCCCAGATTTTGAGAAAAAAAAATAAAACAGACAAAATATTATGTTTTCACCCCAGAGGAAAAAATAGAGGGGAAGAAGAGAGAAAACATAATTCTGAATGTTTCTCATACCTGGGTAATATTATTAGCAAGTCAATTCGAAATTTCGATAACAAGAGCCGATTATCTCAACCCAGAATACCCTTTCAGTCAACTTCAACTCAAAAATATGATGTAAATCACCACCTCCACATAAAATTCATGTTCGTTTGGCAAAAATTTGTAACGTACACATAATCATCTGCTTCTCTTGCAGGCACTTCATATATTCAAACATTGGAATTGAAATCATTAAGGATCGTAATATAACTGCGCCAACCATTAAACGCCGTGGTTTTTTTTCACATATAATTAAACGAGAGCTTTTTTTGTCGAAGTAAACTTGACATTTCGATGAGGATTTTGTTGCCTGGCAACTCAACAAAAAAACTGCCTCTGAAAAATTACGAGTTCGTAGGACGAGTAATTTTTTCTGGCAGTTTCTTGAGTTAATTTGCCGGAAGGCAACCTAACTCGAATCATAAATATCAAAATTTCTTAGACAAAAAAATGCTCGAGTATAATTCGGTACGACAATTTAATGAATACAGTTTAGTTTATTCAATTCAACGGAAAAGTACAATTGTCAAAAACACAATTCTTATATTTCATTTTCATAGATCAGGTACACTCTTTTGACAACATGAGTGAAAAATTGACAAAGACGCCGTCAAAGATTTGTTTACAATTCTGATTGCCATGCTTTCAAGAGTTAGATTCCAGTTTTTCAAAGGTGATACCACGAGTCCTTCAAATTTAATCAAAGGTAATACCACGAGTCCTTCAAATTTAATCGATAAATTTTCATTTTTCACAAAAACTTTTTTATTTGGCAAAAGTATGAAAACAAACCAATTGATAAAATCACGAGTCCGTAGGACGAGTGATTTTATCTAATTCGGTTTGTTTGAATGCTTTTGCCTCAAAATAAAAGAGTTTGAGTGTTTCGAAAATGAAAATTTATCTTATTAAATTCGAAGAACGAGTTGTATTTGGAAAGATTATTTTTTGAACAAATAGAAGGAAGAACAATTTAATTGATCATTATTTCATTTACATAAGAAGGAAACGAAAAAAGGTGAAAATTTTACTGATTTAAAATGTCAAACAACGATGTAGGCCCTCTATGATCCAGAAGAGATATAATGCTTACGCATTGAATATGATATGACGATACCAAGAGATGGCGTCACACCTCTCATTGTACAAAGTTGATAATTGAAAATTTCTTATGACATGAAAATCGCGCCAGAAGGAACATGAAATCATTCGTTATGTCGTTGTATCAAAATCTGCATACAACGGTTTCTTCTCATACAACAAAAAATGAATTGTATTTAATGAAAAGTAATTGTACGCCATCTTCATTTGAAGGAAACCTTAAATATTTGAATCGCTATATCTGTCATAAAGTTGAGGTTATGAGTTATTTACGTGTTTGAGTGTTCATTGAAATGTGTTATGTTATTATTATGCTGAAAAAGTGAAAAGTGAATGACTATTAATAATAAGGTAACTGTTCATTTTTGATAATTTATATAAATATGAGCCAGTTCAATAGAATCGACGCGGTAAACCGTATAGTTTTGACAGTTCAAAGGTAAACAAGGTTTTATCGAAACAATCGAAAGGACCAGCTAGTTTTATCAGTATAATACCCAATGATTGGCTAGAAAAACCATAGAATAACCCGCTACTATTGGTTGAAATGCCAAAAACGTCACATTTTGACAAGTGAAAAAAATAATCGATACATTTTCATTTTCCACAAAAACGTTTTTATTTGGCAAAAGTATGAAAACAAACCGATTGATAAAATCACTCGTCCTACGGACTCGTGATTTTATCTAATTCGGTTTGTTTGAATGCTTTTGCCTCAAAATAAAGAAGTTTGAGTGGTTCGAAAATGAAAATTTATCTTATTAAATTTGAAGAACGAGTTGTATTTGGAGAGATTATTTTTTGAACGAAGGAAGAACAATTTAATTGATCAGTATTTCATTTACATTAGAAGGAACGGAGAATAGGTGAAAATTTTACAAATTTGAAATGTCAAACAACGATGTATGCCCTCTATGATCCAGAGGAGATATGATGCTTACGCATTGAATACGATAATGCTTGCCGACGATACCAAGAGATGGCGTCACACCTCTCATTGTACAAGGTTGATAATTGAAAATTTCTTGTGAAATGAAAATCGCACCATAACATAAAATCATTCGTTATGTCGTTGTATCAAAATCTTCATACAACGGTTTCTTCTCATACAACAAAAAATGAATTGTATTTAATGAAAACTAATTGTACGTCATCTTCATTTGAGTTAAGGAAACCTTAAATATTTGAATCGGTCGTTCGGTATATCTCTCATAAAGTTGGGGTTATGAGCTATTTGCGTGTTTAAGTGTTCATTGAAATGGCATTGACTAATGACTATTAATAATAAGGTAACTCTTCATTCATGATAATTTATATAAATATGAGCCAGTTCAATAGAATCGACGCGGTAAACCTTAAAGTTTTGACAGTTCAAAGGTAAACAACGTTTTATCGAAACAATCGAAAGGTCCATACAGTTTTATCGGTATAGTACCCAATTATTGGCTAGAATAACCATAGAATAACCCGCTACTATTGGTTGAAATGCCAAAAACGTCACAATTTGACAAGTGAAAAAAATAATCGCTGAAAATCTTAGGACAACGTTTTTTTGCTGTCATAATGACAAAATCACGGCGGCTTGTGGGATATTTTATACATGACTCAAATTGTCAGGGGTAATATAATAAGTGGTATGATTATTACCGATAATTTTTTGGAATATTAATGAATTGCAATCCCAAAGCTGAAAAGTATTTTCTTGCATTGGGATTGCCAATGAATTGATATTCCAAAAAATTATAGGTTATTGATCATACCACGAATTATATTTAGGACGAAAATATATCGATTTGAATGTGGTATTAGCGTTGACAATATAACCCCTGTTTGAACAAAAATTGTTGAATTGTCGGTAATTGATTCTTTATTTCTGGCCGTATTCAAGGGAATACTCTTTTCCACTGCTTCATCTATGATACCAATCGCCATTTGTCCCCAACGATCGCTCATATTGATAAAGAAATATAACTAATCAAAACACATAGATTAGACGTTTATAATTTAAATCATTATTTTCACTTGACAGCTAGTAAAACAAAAACTAAGCAGGTTTATCACCGTGAAAATACAGCGACAAGCTATATTTTTACTGTAATTCGGATTCTATTGGCTGAATTTCAAAATTTGAAATAGACTGATTGGTTGTTAAGCAAGGAGATATATTGTCACTGAAATAAAATCAACTGAACTATACATATTTATCAACCTGTTCACTTACTTCCAGATTGAGAGAGAGAAATGCCACTCTATGTAATGATTTCCATTTCCTGTTACTGAATGGTGGGAAAGAACATGTGGTGTTTGTACCATCGTTGATGAAACCCTTGCAAGCGTTCGCATTCCCATGAAAACGTTTTTACGTAAAGAAATTCGAATGAGTGTGATCATTGTTTATAGAGAAACGGGAGAGTTAGCTGAAGCTGCACTAGTTCACATTACAATGCCGATATTTCTGTTTACTCGCGTATATACGACAAAGTTCCCTTCTCTGAAGGGTAGAGTAGGTACAGATTTATTTGTCAGTTCGGCTGAAATGTTGACAGAAGGGTAATGGAACACCCAAGATGCATACAAACCTTAGTGAGTTGACTTATGTAAAAAATATCAAGAACAGAGTCTCGAAATCTTGCATTCTTGTTTTTGAACAATTTTAACTGAAGAAATCCCTTCGAGAGATTGCCAATAGAGATGTACTTTATGAATCTGGTAATGTAACGTCAAGTTTCCTGCACGTCCGACGGCAGTTTTGTAGGTTATAGACATTTTAGAACTAGGCATTCCAGATCACATGATATCTGGAGGAAAAACACCAGCTTTACTATGGAAATCATACTCTTATGAAGAAAACAAACAGAAGTTTCTGGGAGGCAGAAGTAGTATCGATTCATTTTTGACAAGTATCTGGAATGCCTAACATTCGCCTGGAGAAACTTTTTCCCCTTCTATAACAAAGTATACATTTCCTGGTCTCATTGTAGGGAGCAAAGTTTTCTCCTAGGGAGTTCTTTGATGAATTTCATTTGTTAGCTTCATATATATAATAAAATATAATATAATATAATATAATATAATATAATATAATATAATATAATATAATATAATATAATATAATATAATATAATATAATATAATATAATATAATATAATATAATATAATATAATATAATATAATATAATATAATATAATATAATATAATATAATATAATATAATATAATATAATATACCATATTAACGAAAAAATATTGCAGTTTACAAAACCGTGACAACTATTTCGCTATACAGTAGCTTTTTGAAGCAGGATAAGCATTTCCTGCTTGACAGAAAGCTCATGAAGATTCAAAATAGAGTTGATAATAGAAGTTCATATAGGAAATGAAAGTTCAAATATTTCAAATAACCTTAAAATATGAGTGATCTACGACATTGACAAAGAATTCCACACAATGATTCCACTTGTTTCTGAATTGATTGTCATCTTCTTGTATCATTTATGAGTAATGAAGGAAGATACGACGTCCGTAATAAAAATGAAAAGAAAGACATGGCTTGAAAACTAAATAACTTATGCCACCCTCAGTATATATCCCTTCTGATGATATCTTCATATGGTTGCGTAACTATATATCTCTATAAACGACGGTTATAAGGGAGAACATACACTATGTAGGGACAAGATGTAATTATTCATATTCACGGAAAGTTTCACGCAAATATTGTATCAAAGCACCTCGTTTCCTCTTGTACCCAACGAACTAAACTCTTCACCCAAAGCTTAATGAACTTCAACATAACTTGATATCACTGAACTCGAAAGCAAGAAGACATCCTGCGAATACATAACTCTCCTTATCTGAGGCATTCATTAACACGTACAGAATCGAACTATACAGGGGGTTTTTCCAAAGAGATTCCAGACAACATTAGTCTTGAGATTTCTGGGTAACTGGGTAGATCCCAATCATTATTCATGAATCCAAAGGTGTTTCCCTATTTTCCAGAGCATCGTGAAGGTTCAAACTAACAAGAAACTAATAGCGAATTATTTTTCTCCATATCAGAGGATGAAAATAGACGAGTTCTGCCAAACTTGCAGCGGTTTTCACAAAACAATTCGCTGTTGGTATATAAGACAGTAGTGACAGCAGCACGTCGGAAATCAATCGGCTTACACAGTTTTTAAGTTTTCTAGGTATGGATTGAAAACACACGAGACTAAACTTTTTATATATTGGTAAACTGACAAGAATTATAACAACAACTTTTTCTCTACATATCAACCCTTCATACACAACTTGATAATATAAAACATCAAATTGATTCATATTCGCTGTGTGCAACAGAATAGTGGGAGAACTGCCGAACTATCCTGCGAGGGGGGGGGGTGGAGAAATGTGGCACTTTACTGAGCTACTACGGACAAATATACACGTGAAATACGTCGAAATCACTTATTATATACATTTAATATAATGGGTTATCATAGATGCTGTGTTAAAAATTGTGCGAATAATTCGACAAATTGTGAATATGAATTTTACTGTTTTCCAACACCTAAACATAAATAAGTTCAAAGCAAAAAGTGGATTGACGCCGTAAGAAAACACAAGTAAGTATCTCAACCTAACTTTTTCTAATATTACATGATGCAGAAGAAATAGTATAATAGATTATATTTGTATAAATAATAAAAATTACTTTCAGTGGTTTCGAGTCGAATTGGAATCCCAAACCCACTACTACCCACTAGAAACTGAAGTCTGCCTAATCACTTTTGCCTGAATCATATGGCTCCGCCCGTTCTTTCTGAACTCTTCGACATGTACCACATTGCCAGCTTCAACTAAAGCTTTGCCTTTTGGTTCTGTAGCTGGTTGGAATAGGATCGAGTGCGTTATTTTTTCGAAGCGGGTTCTAATAATCATGTCCATATTACACTCATGAAACTGAAAAATATATATAATGACTTAATTTCAGTACATCTATCAATTTTCAAATTGAAAAAATAAATCATTCTCACACTTCATTCATGCCCAAGTAATTTCAGTCAAACTACATGATTCGAATATCGAATCTGTCAATTTCATAATGCTATTATTGTCATTATGACATTCTCATGTTTACGTTTTCATAACCTACAAAATTTTAGTATTATGCCAAATACATACAAAATTGAATGTCGAAATTACTTTTTCTTCTGTAGACTCGATAAATATTCTCATATTAAAACGTCTTGTCTTCAGAACTGATTATTTTGCACTAAAATCAATAACTATTCTTGAATTTTTATTCGTTTCCCATACACTCCCCGTGTCACGTAGCACAGAACTTTGCCACATTTGTACCACCAGATGTCGCGTCATGTAACGCACCCAGCGAATACGGCGTGATCTTCAACACGTCCCCTTGAATCATATTTTCCAACACCAAGAAGAACTCGCAGTTTCGAAAACCGGATCCTAGATAACGGCTTCGTCAGAATATCTGCAATCTGATTTTCTCCACTGACATGAACGACTTCAAAAATTCCTTCAGCTACTTTTTCTCGAATTAAATGATATCGCACATCTATATGTTTCGATCTTTTATGAAACTCTGGATTCTTGATCAGTTTTATTGCACTTGCGTTATCAATTCTCAAGACAGGTATTGGAAATGTTGAACTCAACATTTCTTCCAATAATCGTTTCAGCCAAACAATCTCTTTTGCAGCTTCACTCCCAGAGATATATTCCGCTTCGGTTGTAGACAATGACACTGACCGTTGTTTCTGACTGAACCAAGTGACAGCACCGTGTGCTACTCACGACTCCACTGGTAGATCTTCTACTGACGATATCACCTGCATAATCAGCATCACTGTATATCTCCAATTCAACTCCCTGTTTTTGATAAAACAATCCGTAATCGAGAGTTCCGATCAAATACTTCATGATCCTTTCAACGGCTTTCCAATCATTTTTCGTTGATTTTTCCATTGCCTGGGATACAACATTCACAGAAAAAGCAATATCTGGACGAGTTGCTATTGCTAAATACAGGAGACTGCCGATTGCCGACCGAAAAGGAACATTTTCTTCGAGTGAGGAATCATTTTGTTTCTCTGAAACGCTTTCTTTTTCAATTGGAGTGGAAACTGCAACCGCATCAGACATCCTGAATCTTTCAAGTATACGTCTCGTGTATGAAGCCTGATTGATAAAAATCCCTCCATTTTCTGTCCTTTGGATTTGGATACCAAGAAAATTCAGACTTTCGCTCGAAGTTATTTTGAACTTCGCTTCAAGCTTATCTTTGAAAGACTGTATTATTGTTACATTTTCTCCAGCAATGATTCCATCATCAACGAAAACGACTACCAGCAACTTCGAATGCTCCCTTATAAATAAGCATGGATCTGCAGTACTTTGTTGAAGATCATTTTCAGCCATGAAATTCGAAAGGCAACGATTCCAACACCTTGGAGACTGTTTGAGTCCGTACAGGCTTCTATTCAATTTGCACACTCGACCTGTACCATCAGAATAGCCTTCTGGTTGCTGCATGTAGATTTCTTCGTTCAAATGCCCGTGCAAAAATGCTGTTTTGACATCAAATTGAAGTAATTGCAAATTTTCTGTCACTGCGACAGCCAAGACCATCCTGATTCTTTCGAAACGTGCGACAGGAGCAAAAGTTTCACCAAAATCTTCACCGGGTGTTTGAAGAAAACCTTCAGCAACCAACCTTGCTTTGTATCTGAAAATGCTTCCATCAGGATTTTCTTTCATCTTGAACACCCATCTATTCAGAATAATCTTTTTATCAGCTGGCAATATCACGAGATCCCATGTACCATTTTCAATTAAAGAATTGATTTCTTCATCCATTGCTGTTTTCCAGTGATGTGCATTGCAGTGATGTGTATTTTCAGCAATCATTGCAAACTCTTGCAATCTTGTTGGTAGAGTGAGTTTTGATCTGTCGCGGAGTATTCTGGAGTCCCTCTCATTCGAACCTTTTGATTGATCCGAAACTTGGGGTTGTTCTGATGGTGAAATATCTACTTCTCCAATACTCTCTGGATTCTCTTCATGAATTTCAGTATCAGTCATTTTCAAAATAGCCACTTTTTCGGAACTGACACTTTCTTCTTTGAAAATGACATCTCTACTCAATAAGACATCACTTCTTTCAGGAACCCAAACTCTGAAGCCATCCTTTTCATCGCAGTATCCAACGAGGTTTCCTTTCACACTTTTCCGGTCCCATTTTCTCCTTTTCTCTTCCGGTATATGTACAAAACATTCTGTTCCGAATATTTTCAGGTGACCGATCGAAGGAATTTTGTTCGCCCACAGTTCAACTGGAACTTTTCCTGGTACAGAAGTTGGAGCAGATCGATTCAATGTATAAGCAGGCGTGTTCACTGCTTCTGCCCACAAACTTTCAGTGAAATCTCCAGAATGTAACAAGGTTCTGGAAGCTTCGATTAGAGTACGATTTTCCCTCTCGGCAGCACCATTTCGTTCGGGAGTGTATGGCATGATGAATCGATGATAGATTCCAAACTTTTGAGTGACGTTCCTGACTGCATAATTGTCGAATTCTTTTCCGTTATCGGATATAAGTTCTTTGACTGTGTGACCCAGAACTTTGGCTTCATTTATGGAATTTTCAAGCCGTACTGCAACCTCTGACTTCTCCTTCAAAAAATAGACTCTCCTGTACTTTGAAAAATCATCTTTGAAGATAACGAAGTAAATGGTACCTCCTACAGAATTCCTTGACATTGGACCGCACACATCTGCATGAATAACATCACCAGGTGCCTGACCTCTGACAGAACGTCTGCGAAAACTCATTCTATGTTGTTTTCCGTACATGCAGGCCTCACAGAATTCATCAAGAAATTTTGAATCCACTTTCCATTCAAGAACATCCCGACATCAATGTTTCCTTTGCCAAATGCATGCATGTATTGTTTATTGCCGACAAGAACATGCTGTGGTGTGGGGAAGTCTTCAAATGTGGAGAACCATTCTCTTCTACTAGTCATATGCTGAGTCGCACCCAAATCAGCAATCCAACAATATTTCTCCGAAAATTGAGATAGAATGGTCGAACAACCAATAAAAGCAGATGGAGATAAGGCTTCTTTGGGCTTTTTATTGGGACAATCTCTTTTTAAATGACCTTTCTGTCCACAACCATAACAGATAAAATGATGTTTCTTCTTTTTGGGGTCATCAATTTTGTGGAATTTAGTTAAAGTCTTTGCTAAAAGAGCTGTCTTCTTAAGAGTTTCATTCTTTTCTCCATTTTTCTCCTGCAGTGTGAGTTCTACGGTGCACAATCTTTCTCGAAGTAAGGTTAGTGTCTGTTGATCCTTCGTGACAGACTCCGAAGCATTCGTGAATTCAAAATATTCTTGAGGTAAAGTATTGAGTATTCTGTTGATGAATAGGAATTCTGGCAGCTTCACTTTGTCCTTCCACCACGTTTCATCTTGCAACTCCACCCATAGTTTTTCAAGTTTGGCTATATGTTTGGCGATATTATCAGTGGAATCCTTCTCTTGAACACCAAAGAATTCATTGAATAACCGATCTTGTCGCTGTTCGGTTCTCTGCTCATAGATACTGTGCAGTTTATTCCACATTTCCTATGCTGAAGTACACATATTCACCAGCTGCCGTACCTGGTAGCTCAGACTCGAAACTATGAAGTTCTGTGCTGTGTACTCGATTTTATTTACTGCTGCGTAGCTTTTCAAATATTCTGCTTTCTGAATCTCAGTCGCATCTTCCGGTAACTCTTACGGAAAAACTAAAGAGTTCTCAACTGCTTGCATTACTCCATGACTTTGCAATAAAATCCTGATCTGGAATTTCCAGTCCACCCAGTTGGACTGACCTTCTAGTTTATCGATTATCACCTTCGAAAAATCCATTATACTAGATTGAACAATTTTCGACCAGCTCCGCAAAATCAACTCGATAGTAACAACACCTGAAGACTTTTCAACTTTCTAGCAGGAAACTGGGCCCATAACCTTTTAAGTTTTCTGGGTATGGATTGAAAACATACGAGACTAAACCTTTTATATATTGGTAAACTGACAAGAATTATAACAACAACTTTTTTTTTACATATCAACCCTTCATACACAACTTGATAATATAAAACATCAAATTGATTCATATACGGCGTGATCTTCAACAACAGTGAAAGCTCCTAGCAAATCGAATAGTTCCCTGGTAATGGATAAGCGATAGGGTGGCCAAGTGAATTTGAGAATTTGTTTTCGCGATTTTCAATTTGCGTAATATTTTGTTCGGTTATTTGAGTTTTTAGTGAATGAATTCGTTTTGTTTTTATTAAACCGTATGGTATTTACAACGAAACCCACAGAAAAAACATAGGCATCACAACTGATAGACTGGCCCTGAGAGAGAGAAGACTACGGAATGAGCATGATAGAATACTGAGTATGAATCAGATGCATTCCTTTCTCAATGCAGCAGATGAAGAGAGATAGTGGAAGCTAGAGTAATTTAACAACAAAAACAATTCTGTACTAATTCTCGAGAAAATAAACGATACGACACCTATCAACTTTTGCTAGAACATTCAATGCTAAGATCGCCATACTCTAGTTTGCATGTGTCTATATGGAGCTGTAGTGTTGACTCTCCAGTCGTTTTGGATTTTGATGATTTTTGTGTGCGTTTGAGCTTCAATAGCGTTTGTGGAGGTTTTTAAGAAGTTTGGAAATATTCCAGCGGAATAATTGGAAGGTTTGTTCCTTTTCATTTATGGTGAGCGTATATTTACTTTTTCTTGTTTTCTAGTTCTGGACATGAACCTGTTAGTCTTTCAGACAATCTCTACGATATGGGTGATAATGTATAATTCTAATTAGGAAAACTGCCACTTCTGATTCTTCATTATTGCTTAAATGCATAGAACTAATTTTATATCCAAGTGATCGAAGTAAATTTTTCCTGCTGAGAGATGTAATTTTCAGTTATTTCACGTTTACTTTAATCACTAAATTATGCAATATACGTTCAGTGAGTCCGACTTGGTAGCAGAAACTCATAAATCCAAGTCTCAGCTGGAAACAACCTAGAGTCTTCCGAATTTTACAATGTTTTGATAATGAAAAACCTTCGAATTTGTTCAATGATATGTTCTTCGTCTCTGAAATAGAGAATATATTGCTTCTGCTTCAATAAATCAGATGGAGACGAATAATTAATTTGAAGCATGTCATCATTTTGATAGTTTTTGGTATTTCGCAAATATGGAAACGATACTATTCGTTTGTATACTTGTTCACCGAAAGCGAGTGGAAATAAAAGATTTTTCAGCATCGTAAATGTTCCAACAACGTAGATATTTCTTTATGAATCCATACGCTGCTATATTCTGGACTTTATTTCCCTAGGGTTAATATACGGCAAAGCAGCTGCAAGAGTAAATTCGTTGGAAGATAATTATTTACGAACTACACAAAAACTATAAAATTCGCGAGAACCAGTTTGAAGACAAATTTTGTTCATCAGAGTATCAATAAAAAGTATGTTTCCTGCGTCGACTAGTTTTCCCAAACGAAACGATCAAAATGAGTATGAACCCCTGAAAAAAGTATTCTTCTCTCTGGTGAGCAAAATTTGTAAAACTATTTCGATGAAATATACCATCGCTCCAATTGAGATATCCATATTGTTTGTTTTTCGATACATCTCGGGCAGATATTCTATAGATTAATTCTGTCTCAGATAAAGCATTGCTGACGCGGCAGTTCGATTTGATATGGTATACTTACATATTTTAACTTGTAATATAGATCACAACTTCTAAGTTGGAAGTGTTGTCGACACGACCGAGAGGTTATATTTACCCACTGTTTCTTTAGTTTGGTCAAGGATCGTTTAAAATACATCAGCTAATTTTGAATAGAAAAAATTGGAGTGACGAAGTATTCAGGGCTACTCTACATGAATTCAAATGAGAAGCGCGCACTCTGATTTCATTCGTTCGGAAGTTATTGCCATTCAAAAATCAGAAAAAGGGTTATTCGACCTTCTTTTTCATTCAATTATACTAATGAATCGCACATTCCATTAGTCGTCAGGACCCCTTCACAATTCATTTCACCTCCTCTCTCATTTTCCCAGCGAGTATTTTCAGGAAAAATATGGACTTAAATTCCGCTGAGAAAATGTTGTCTTCTATAACCGGCGTTGCCACCAAATTCTCTGATTAAACCGCTTGATTTCAGGTCGGCTTTTTTATGAAAAATGTGAATACTGACTGGAAAAAACATCGGAGAAGAGAGGATGACGTGTCAGAGTGATTTTGCAGAAAAATGAATGTGGTTCGCTGTTCAATATTGCAAAAAAGGAAGTTAAATAACCCTTTGTCTGATCTCCGGAATATAAAATCCGTATGAAAGAAGTTCGCCCCATCTTAACTTTGTTTTCATGTTCAGCAGCTCAAACTACGTAAGTTGTTCCGATTATTTTCCCAAAACTAAGTGAGGCAGTTCAAAGAACATTCATCCCAATTATTTCAGGAGGAATAAAAATTATGGTTCAGGATTACTCATGGAATATAGAAAATAGCCCTTTCTAGAATTATGCATACAGATTCATTCCTGAAAGGATATTCTCTGAAAATCAACTGTTTGAAAGTGATCTGTATCATGTACTTGTTTTCAGAAGACTAGAATAATATTGAAAATGGAACTTTAATTATTTATCATTTCAAAATGAATATAAATGGAACACTAACTTGTGTTATCCAACTGCTATTGGTTCAATCCATGGTATAATTTTAAACATGGAAATTTCTCTGTGAGGACGCAGTAACGTTACCAAAACCTCAGAATCCGATATTGGAAATATCTTAGTGATATTTCTACAGTGGGTTTTGCTTTTAATCAGTACGGTCCCTAGTCTTCATACGCAAATCTCAGAGACAAAGTGGAATAATTGATCGAGCTTTATTTGATATTAGATGGTATTTTTGAAAAATCCCAGGCAATTTTGAAGGGAGTTGTATTTTATTTTTTGTTTTTAACAGCAAAGTCGAGGAGTTCTCGTCGCATTTACCTGATTGTGCCCATCGATATTTGTTTTGAGTGAGTCCAGTAATTATATTTTAATGAAATAGCGTGAAGAGGTTCAGAAAACCGACCAAATTTCGAAGAATACAAATATTTATAACCTCGTCCTTTGCATGAGATTTTGCTTGAATGATTGTGAGAGACATAACAAAATCGTTAAGGCTTTCGCGGCCGAGGTTTCCAGTGTAACTACATTTCTTCGGGTTTGAAGGCCGTCGTTCTTTGGATTTTTTTCCTGACGTTTCGCTAGCGCGAGTGGCTAGCTTCTTCAGAGTCAAGAATAATAGACAAAATGAGTGACCTTCTGAAGAAGATAGCCACTCGCGCTAGCGAAACGTCAGGAAGAAATTCCAAAGAACGACGGCCTTCAAACCCGAAGAAAAGTAGTAATACTGTAAGAGACATTCCACGGCGTTCCACATGTTCATTCTGGTGCTGAAATATCTCCAGACTTCACATATCATTCTTGAAACTATTCGATTACTCTCAGCATTGATTAATTAAAGCATATGAATGTTGGGAATGGAACTATTATGTATACGAATAATTCAGATCAGTCATTGATTCATAAAAATTATTCCTGGCTTGAAAATTCATACTGACTGGAGGCATCTAACCTGAATATATATATATATATATATATATATATGAAAAAATATCTAAAAAAAATACATTGTGCTTATACAACAATATTATAAAGCCATAAAATAAGTACTCGATATAATAGCAATGACTATTATAATGTAAGAGTGTTGTGACACTTATGGAAAGGATCTTATGTGAGTTATGAGTTTTTTTGAATTGATGATCACTAGTGCAATCTTTCACAAAAATTGAAAGTTTGTTATATTCTTTCAGACCCTTCTGGAAGGGGGACTTAATTGTGCTAGATGAGTTGGCTCTTGGAATATGAAACAGCTGTTGAATACTAGCTCGTGTTTGGTGGTTGTGTACTTCAGATCGAAAATTGCAAAAAATTCTCCAGATAGCTGGGTGTCAAATTATGCAGGAATTCGAAAATGAAAATCATGGCCATTTGATACAATATCTGGGAGACAGGTAACCACTGTAGGCAGTACAACATATTTGAAATATTGACATATTTATTAACTCTCAGAATAATTCCCATGCCACGATTTTGTAGTTTCTGTAATGCTGATGTTTTGTTCTGATCAGATGAATACGAAATACTAGAACAATAATCTTCGAATACATAGTTAGTTCTGCTGAAATCCTCGAGAAGGAGTTCTTGGATATATAATCAAAATGAGCGTTGAAAGACAAACATTCATCGAGGATAAAACCTAAATATTTGAATTCGCTCTGTTTCACCTGCAATCACCACCCTGAAATCGTTTAAATTCACTGAGGATAATTTGTGACTTGTTGAAAGAATCATACTACCACATCATATCATATCATCTGTTTAGATATGAGAATATTTTATTCATATTCATTTTATCGACTGCCACTTGAAGGTTAAGATCCGAAATCGAGAGCAAGGTTTCATCCGCAGAAAGGTTTTTAAAGTCAAAGTTGTGAATGGAATGTATGTCTTTCATATGAATTTTAAAGGATACAGGACCTAATACACTTCCTTGAGGTACTCCATACGAAGTGTTACAAGGATTCGACAGGCTCTCACTTATTTTGGTGATTTATTTGCAATCGAATAGATGGACTTCGAGCCATTGAAGGAGTACCTTGAATACCAATTCGCTCTGAGTTTTTCAATAAAACAGTTTGGTCGATTGTTTCGAAAGCCCTTTTTACGTTCAAGAATACCGCTAGAGTGTAGTCACCCCTTTCAATTGACTGTTTCCATTTTGTCACTGTTAATTGTAATGCGGATTCACATGATTGATGTTGTCCAAATCCAGTTCAAAAATTTTCTCCACACACAGTCATTCAATATCCTTAGAATCGACATGCAATCAATATAAAATGAAACAGTTAAAAATTACCATAAAAATTCAGATATCTTTGAGCATTCGAAGGAGTTGTCCTTCTGTAATAATGAATATTATTTCCATATCACAGTTCCTCACCATCTTGCTGACGGTCTCGAGACACTATTGAAGAGCAGACAAATTGTTCGAGACGCGAACAATAAAATCAATCGTTTGGAGAATTTCAGGTCCTTTCAATGTTCTGGGAATTTCAAAAATAAAAATTACTTCGAGGACTCACAGCAGTCTTTCATTGGTATCATATTGAATTCCATTGATAAGCTGGAATATGAATGAATAATAGCCAGACCTTCTGTTTTCTAAAGAATAGGGTTCTTAGTAATCGTTTGTGGATTTTTCCATTGTATCAGAACATAAAAAGGTCTTTGGATTCCAGATGATACAACTATATTCCAACATAGTACGGACAATGGAATTGAAAAGTAACAAATGAGTGTTTGAATTTACGGCTGAAATGGTCTTAGATAGAAGCTCGTTATTTCCATTTGGCTTCATTTAGATGTCCGATATTGAAAAGTATTCAGAGAGATCATCTTGAAGCGTTGCAAAATCTATTTCGCTTTCGATTCTTCTTAATAGCTTGAGATCATTGGCATGTAGGAGAAATTGGGAATGCTTGATATGCCTAAAAAAGTTATTAACAATAAATAACACGAAAATGAGGGGTCCCAAGATACATACCTAGAAGAAAAGTACACAATACATCTCTAGTATTTCTAGTATTATTAGTGCGAGAAGTGACAATCCCAAGAGTGTTAAAAATCACTTTTGAACAAGTACACTATTTTTCCTGCGACCACCTATTTCATTAAAACTTATGTAAATATCAGATCGTGTATATTGCATTGCCTGACCAATCTTACGTTTCATTTGTGACAGTCTATGTTTGAATATCGTTTCTATTAAAAGTGCGCATGAATTTACATAACGTTGATAGTAAAATGAAGAAGTTACAATTATTCACGTTCATGTGAAAAAAATTACAATAACTACTTATATGATACAACTGGGGAACAAGTTTGAATTATTTGCACCATACAAATCAAAAGTGAATTGGTTTTTGTGAACAATTTTTTTTAGAACAGTTGCGGCAACATCGAGTTGTGCCAACCAAGTCCCAATGAGTTATAGGGCGCCAAATTTGGAATTCAATATAAACGTGTTAATGCACATTCGTTATTGGATTGGTACTAATTGCGTTGATTTCATGTCGTCATCAATGATGTGTAACAGTTTTTGAATTGTATTCACCATAATCATTACGAACATCAAGCTTTATACCGATCCTAATCCAAACAATTCGCTCCGATCAGTAAAATGTGCTGCTTACCGTTCTTGATCTCAATATACAATACTTTTCGAAAATTGATTTCCTTGCCTTCGACCTTACCTTCTGAACGATAATCTTTCGTCCTTAGAAAAAGTCATGTCAGACTTCCGGAATCATCGACCCTCATCGATTCCATTGATCTATCAAAATTCATAGGATCAGTACAAGTGCACTCACCTACCCACAACATTTATTCCCGCCTGCTATTTTCCATTATTTGAGGCATAATGACATTCATATTATGCAATCAAAACTGACACGTGTGTGCCATCCCGGCGAGATTCGCATCGCATAAGGAAATTGGATTCTGCGGTTCCCCAATTCGGGTTTCATAATCTCCCTTTATTATAATTCATGTACGGTGGATTGCACTATCACTCATATACCTCTGATATCTCCAACCAGCAATCACCTCCAATATGATCTCATCTAAGGAGCCGCTCGAGAATAAAGTTTTCATTGAGACAAAAAATATATTACAGTTTCCTGTATGATTTTCACTCACAATGGGTTTACAAAACCGCGACACGTGTTTCGCTATTACAATAGCTTCTTCAAGCAAGATAAATAAATCACTATTCTATAATACGCTATTTATATACAAGTAGGTCGAACGTCTCTTACAATAAAGGTCCGACTTAGGTCCGATATCCGACCCATAATTTGTCCAAATACTAATTAGTTACCTGCGAAGATTATTCCTAGAAATAGAATTATTGGCCAGGAACATATTCAACAATGGGGAGTTATTTAATTCAACCTGATCATTTAATAAATATTCTGAATTTTTCCCTCTATTGATTTCCAAGCTTTCTAGAAGGTTAAGTTTCCAACCTTTCTGCTCAAAATGCCTTATTTTGAACTCGTGGTTGAACTCAGGACCTTCCAGAATGAGGTGACTTGCATAAGTAGAATTTGTTTTTCCATTCAAAAAACTAGCTCTGTGTTCTCCTAGGCGAGTGTTGAAAAGCGTAAATATTTCTAGATTCTGGAAAAAAAATGATATTAATACAGCTTTTCGTACTAATAATAAATTGGGGATATATATCAAAAATAATAAAGATCAAAATGAATCGTCACAAAGATCAGGAGTTTATGAATTAACATGTGGGTCATGTCCGATGTACTACGTAGGCCAAACGGGAAGATCTTTCAACACTCGCCTAGGAGAACACAGAGCTAGTTTTTTGAATGGAAAAACAAATTCTACTTATGCAAGTCACCTCATTCTGGAAGGTCATGAGTTCAACCACGAGTTCAAAATAAGGCATTTTGAGCAGAAAGGTTGGAAACTTAACCTTCTAGAAAGCTTGGAAATCAATAGAGGGAAAAATTCAGAATATTTATTGAATGATCAGGTTGAATTAAATAACTCCCCATTGTTGAATATGTTCCTGGCCAATAATTCTATTTCTAGGAATAATCTTCGCAGGTAACTAATTAGTATTTGGACAAATTGTGGGTCGGATATCGGACCTAAGTCGGACCTTTATTGTAAGAGACGTTCGACCTACTTGTATATAAATAGCGTATTATAGAATAGTGATTTATTTATCTTGCTTGAAGAAGCTATTGTAATAGCGAAACACGTGTCGCGGTTTTGTAAACCCATTGTGAGTGAAAATCATACAGGAGACAGTAATATATTTTTTGTTAATATGGATTTTCATCAAGTATCGGCCAGTTCAATTAAATTTTTCATTGAGATGTGTCTCGGGGATTCAGACTTTTTTTTATAAGGAGATTCACACGAAAGGGGAGCATTGTAATTTTCAAAGAACACCGCTCGTATCAAGGGACAGGAGATACGAATTAACATTCACTTTGAATTTTTAAAGTTTGTAAGCATCCGGGAAAACCTCTCTCGGCAGGGAGTTCCAATGCTCAGATGTTCTATTGGGAAATTTCCCTGTGCAAGAGAGGTTTCACAGCAAAGGGGTGGGAATTCTGTAATCGTCGTGTCGTTCGTGTAGATATTGCCAAGGGTGGAATGACTGATAACAATTCAGAAGAGCATCGACCGTGAAAATATCTATAGTAGAGAGACAAGTCTCTGACACTTCTACGATGTTTCAATGAAGTCAGCGAGTCTGTGAGCGAAGAATCACCATCAAGACGAATTGCCTCTGGATAGAATCGAGAAGCCACAATGAATTTTTTGATGCCGAACTACACACATGAGAACTCTATTTCAAGACAGGTCGTATCTGAGCCTTCATTAGAAGCTGACGAGAAGTGGAGTATTTTTTCCAAGTTTCTGGGTATCATTTCCAGCGATCGATCTCACATGGTTTTCCCATGAGAGGTTATCACTGATCGTAACTCCGAGCATCGAGATACCTGACTTTGTAGGAATAGTTACTCCTGACATCTGAATACTAGATGATAATAAATCAGATTTTCTTGAGAAGATACATGCCTGGTTTTTCGTAGCATTAGATTCCAACAAGGTCATGTTACCCCATTCTATTCTCCTTATCAAGTCGTCGTTAATTCTATTGACGTGAATGTTTCTTTCAATTTTTGTTTCTCGAGCTGGTATGATGACTCTGGAAGGGAAAATGGTATGAGGAGTATTGTCGTCCGCAAAACTATGTATTGAACAAGATGTTTCCTCGAGCAAATCAATGATATGAAGCAGAAACAAAATGGGCACCAGAACTGAACCCTGTGGAACACCTGCATTTATTGAAGAATATCAGATGATACTCCATCAACAACCACATACAAAGACCTATCAGATAGGAAACTCTTCAACAAAGCTCGCAACTGAGGAGGCAAACCATAAGACGGCAGTTTAGAAAGGAGACCCCGATGCCAAACTCGATTAGACGCTTTTGAAATATCGAGTGCAACAGCTATCGTTTTTGCGAATTTCTTGATTGAATGCCGCCAAATATGAGAAAACATAAGCCAATAAGGCATTGGTTGACCTTTGATGGCGAAACCCGTATTGTCGATCATTAATTATTCCTGATTTCTCTAGATATTTGATAAGCTTCATACTGATTGCTTTTTCCATGACTCTGGAAATGATAGAAAGCAATGCAGTTGGTCTATAATTACAAGGTGAAGTTTTCTTCCTTTTTTTAGGAACTGGCTGAGCTCTTGTTGTCCCCCAAGACTCAGAAGAAACCTCCAAGTTATATGAAAGATTGAACAATTTGCAAAATACTGTTGTCGAATAGAGGGTTCATGCTTTCAGAACAATTGCTGGGATTCCATCGAATTCGCAAACCTTATTTTATCTGAAGAGGAATAATAATTCCATGATATATCATCCTCCATAAAACATTTGAATAAAAAACCAAACACCAAACAATGAAGGTATTCTCATAAGAGGTTTCAGTTTCCACTTTCCTCTTTATTTTCGTTCGATTGAAATGACCGTTTGTACGTGTATCTCCCATAACAATTGAAATAATAAAATATCATTTTAACTTTTCTTTCTCTATCACTTTTTTGTCAGCTACTACTACGCTTTTATTTTTATCCGCCAATCGATATAAAATGGACCAATATATTAGAGATGTGAATTACACCCCAGTGAATACGATTGAATTTCATTCTGTGGAAGAACTAAACAATCATTATAGACAGCTCTCCAACCCACAATTCAAAATTTTCCATCAGAATATATGCAGCATCAACAGGAACATGGACGAATTGAAGGTTCAGCTTAGTCAAATTGTTTTTACATATGATTGCTTAGTTCTCAATGAAACATTTAATATTCCAGATTGCAGTTTATTCAATATGAATGGTTATAGTTTGTTATATAATGAAGGGAATGTAAATAAAAATGATGGTGTTATCATGTATTTGAGAGACACATCCGATTATAATAATGAAATATTTTCTATCGGTGAATGTAAAGTTCTTACAACTGAAATCAAACTAACAAACCGAGAAAAAGTATTAATTACATCAATATATAGATCTCCGGCAACAGATGTTGAAAACTTTGTAGATGAATTACCGAGCTATCTGCAAAGAATAAAAAGAAATTATAAAGTCGATAGCTATATAATTGTAGGAGATATAAATATAAACATAATGGAAAACTCCGACCTAGCCTCTAGATATCTCGACATACTTGGAGAGTTCAATTTCATTTCCCTCATTAACAAATATACCCGCATACAAAGGAATTCCAAGAGCTGCATTGATCATATTTTTTTGAGTTGTGGATATTCAGAATACAAGAACTGCATATCTATAACTTATAACAATAATATAACCGACCACATGGCAACAATAACATATATCTCTCGAAAAACTGAATGTGTGAAACAAAAATCAAACCGTATAATGAAGTTTCTGAACTATAATAAATTGAAAAATGAATTAACTGCATTCGATTGGACATATTATTATTCTAGCATTGAAGACATAGATGAAATGACAAATTACTTGATAAAAACACTCAATGATTTCACAATGAAATGTACACAGGAAAGAAAAATTGGTTATAACTTGAAACATCGCAAGGAGTGGATAACTTCTGGACTCATCAATTCAATAACAGAAAAAAACAAATTATATATTGATTACAAGCGAGATTTATTCTCTATTGAAAAAAAAGAAAAATATTATAAATATAGAAGTATGCTAAATAAAATGTTAAAAAAAGCCAAGGCAGAGTATTACGGAAAACAAATAGAAAATAGTAAAAATAACTCGAAAGCACTATGGGACGTAATCAATCAGGTACAGAGCCGCGGTAAAAAAAAGAAATCAAAACGATTCTCACCGAAAGGAATGAAAACATTACAGGAAATGTAGCTATAGCTGAAGAGTTCAATAATTTCTTTGTAAATGTAGGTCCAAATTTAGCAAATAACATACTACCTCCCACAAAGACAACATTTCAACACAAAGGCAAACGAAACGTGAATTCGTTATACTTGACTCCAGTTAATCAACAGGAAATAATCCAGATAATCAAAGGATTGAGGAATAAAAAATCACCAGGCCGAGATGGCATAAAAACTGAAGTCATAAAATACCTTGCTGATATTGTTGCTCCACTATTGGTGCATCTGATTAATAAATCCTTTCAACAAGGTAAATTTCCGAAAAGTTTCAAGGAAGCCGTAGTTGTACCAGTATTCAAAAAAGGCGACAAGCAAAAAGTTACAAACTATCGACCTATATCTTTAATAAGCACACTTTCGAAAATAATGGAAAAATGCATTAAAACCAAACTAACAAAATTTATTGAAAATCATAATATCTTATCGAATCGCCAATTTGGTTTTCGAGAAAACTTATCTACAAATGATACAATAACAAGCCTGATGAATTCAGTACATAAAACAATTGATGAATCAAAACCAACCTTATGTGTATTTCTCGATCTTGCCAAGGCTTTCGACACTGTGTGCCACTCCCAGTTACTGGAAGTCTTGGAAGAGAGTAAGAGAGTAAGAGAGTAGGAGGAATAACTTTAGATCTTTTTAAAAGCTACCTTCATGACAGAACACAAATGGTCAAAATCAATAGCGAAACTAGTTCCGAGAATATTATCAGCTATGGAGTTCCTCAAGGTACAGTTTTAGGACCACTACTCTTCTTGCTCTATATAAATGATCTATTATTCCATAACTGCAAAGGTGAAATCATAAGCTTCGCAGACGACACTGCCATAATATATACGTCAGACTCATGGAACGAAGTCAAGAGCAATGCTGAAAAAGATCTGAGCAAAATTTTCGATTGGTTTCGAAAAAGAAAATTAACTGTGAATTACGAAAAAACATTCTATGTTCCTTTCACTTGTTACAAAAGTAGCCTTCCCACTTTTCAGTCCCTACAAATAAATCAAGAATATTATCATAACTCCACAACACACTAAAAATTTATCCATATTCAATCAAGAAATGAAATTAAGTATCTTGGGTTGATAATAGACTCACATCTTCGGTGGAACGTGCACATTAATAACGTCACAAATACTTTGAGGATGCTCCTGTATAACTTCAAATACCTATATTACGCATTAGTTGAATCACGACTACAGTATGGTATACTTGCTTGGGGAAGCGCAGCAAAAGTCCATCTCAACAAATTGTTTGTGTTGCAAAAGCGAATCCTCAAAATTATGTTCAATCAAAAAATGAGTTACCCGTCAAATTCTTTATTTCAGGAGTCTCGGCTTCTGGACATTCGGCAATTATATGCATTGAAGACACTCATCTATATTTATAAAAATAAAAGCTGCCTCCAAACTATAACACACTCTTATGAAACGCGCACAAAAATTCATCAGCACGCATACAGTTACTTCTCTCGTAAATCGATAAGTCAGCGATCACTTTTATACATTGCAACAAAAATTTTCAACTTCCTGCCGGAGATCTACAAAACTTATATCCATACGTAAACTCAATAAGTCCAATGAAGAAGCTTTTACAAACTCTTTTGTTGATTACTAATAGGAGAACTATACATGACATCATCGAAAATTAAAACCAATTCAATGTTATTTTATGGTTAGCATAATTACCTGACATACATTTTATCAACACCAAGTGAACTAAAAAAATGTTAGGGGCTGGTGATAGACCGTGCTCATGTGCAACCTTACGGTCCTCAATGGGAGCGGTCGTTTTCTCCAGACATCTAACAAATTGAATATTTTTGAACAAATAATGTACCTCATTCCGCACACAGCCCAATGGCTTTGTGGATTTCAACTGTTTAATCACTACGATTTCCTTTGTCTATCATGATATTGTATATTTTTGTTATGATGAATAAACCTCATTATTATTATTACTGTCTACTCGCTGTCAACCTATATAATATCTTTCGGGACTTTCCATCACTGAATGAATATTCTCGTGAAAGAATTCGAAATATCCATAGTCATTGATGTTATATCTGTTCTCGGAATTTCTTTAGAATCCAGAGGAATGTTTACTATCAATATTATCCAACGAAGTATTGAAACCATTTTACCAAAGCAAGGAATCCCACGTATTTGTGCGGAGAAGCTTTGAGAAGAGATCGGAAAAATATAAGAATCGAGATGGTTTACGTAATCTCTGAATAAGAGCTCTAACAACAGTAAAACTCTTCTCACATTCCTGGAGTTGAATTTCTATTGGTATTTGCTGGGGTCTTTCATAACAGTAAACATTTTATTTATGGGGAGAAAGAAGTTCTGAGGAATTCTTCTTGATCTTCTTCTCCTAGGAATATATGTGAAAAACAACATTTCAACAGAAACGTAACGTCAAAAAAACAGTAACATTACTTTTTCTCTTTTTTCATTAACGTTATTACTTGTTGATCTGGTTATGCTCTCAGAAAGTTGATGACCATGGGGTGGTTATGTGAGTTCTCCAGGAATGTTCTCTTCAATCAGGTAATCCATATCATGCGACAAAAAATGGCGGCTGTGGGCACAAAGTAGAAATCGCCATACAAATATCATTGTAATACTAGTCCTTCGATAGTATATATTGAATTTCTGACTCTTTTCCGAGTTCAAGTGAGTTTTAGAAGTGATATTCAAATGAAGAGTGATATGGTAAAGACAATAATGTTGAAAAACAGAGACGTTGGCAAGGTTATGCTTGAAAATCAAATGATTTGGATAATTCAATTTATATCCTTGGACATTGAATATTTCATTGGAGTCTCACAAATATATTGAATCCATTGAAGTTATTGGTTTTTTGGAAACTCAAACTGTAAATAAACTGAAAGTAACATTTGATGTTCTTATGTTTTCTAAAATACTGGATCATCGACAGGTGTAGATGAATCCCACACAACAAAATGATAAGCACACTGTGCGTGCAATAATAATTATAAGGTCACACTTCAACGTCATGTGACAGAATGATCATAGAATGAACATGGATAAGTTGTGTTTTACAACATCGGGTACAGAGTAAAATCCCACTTTATTCAACAACCTACATTTTTTATATACAGATTTACACGAAACGGAACTCGAAAAATAAGTAAACAGCCCTTTCCCGACGTGGTTTACAGAAAACCTACTCATGCCGAATAATACCCAATGAACAATCCAGCCACCATCAATCAACAACATCGGAACGGATTTCCAGACGAACGACTACTGGAAGAATTTAGTGGAACAGACATTGGCACTAACCAAAGGAATTCCAAAGAGACATCGAAACAACAAGTGTTTTCCCTTCGATGCGTGAGAGAAATTTTCAAAGAGAATCAAGAGGATAGGAGAGAAATAGAACTTCAAAGTCTGTTTACGATCGGGAAACACAATACGCCATCCCACTGAAAATCGACCGCTGAACAGAAACGGAGACACCAACATCTGCGTTATATAAAGCCTGAATCCGTTCCAGTGGCGTGTTGGAGCAAATCAAAAAACTGATCTAGTTCGGTTGAAAGACAACTACAATCTGATCTATCGTTTCACCCCTCAAGTTTATGAATATTCCGTGGTTTTGTAAAAAGTCCTACCTACTTTATTTAGAGATTCGAAGATGAGGCAAAGTTTTCAACGACCCACGTTCAGTTGAAAAAAACTATTAGGTGTGACGACACGAGAGGAGGTTGTCAACTTTCTTTTTCGGATGGGAGAGAGAGTCTTCTGAGATTTTTTTATTCAGAATGGTCACCTTAAGTTCATACAGTGAGTCTTCAATGAAAGTATCAATGATTCGCATTATATTTTTTCACATCCAACGATAAGTCCTTGCGATTTCCATGAATTATTTCCAGAGGGGAATACGCATGTTGCAATAGTTTATTGACATGCTTCCCGAAGCGCAAGAGCAATATCAGTCGCTCACCATTGATATGGATATCAATATAATTTGTGACAGAAATTATAACATAGTTGAGTGTCATCAGCATAGAGATGCCTTCTTCAGTTGAGTATACAGTCCACAACACGGGAACAGTAAATGGAAAATAACAAAGGTCCGAGAATCGATCTTTGTGGTACCCCAGATCCAAGCAACCTATATAGACCGTCAGCCCGTGGTATAAAAAATTGAACGATCCTTGACCGTCTGCCCTTTGAAGATTCGACTAAAATATATGTGTCAATCATGCTCAATTTGAAATGAAATTTGCATCCTGGTTCTATAGTTGGAAAATTCCGGAAAATGTTGTAACAAAAATATGATAAATTTTAACAATAGTTAACCGTATGCCAAGGTAATAAGAAGAAAGTTAACGAAAAAATAATCCAGCGGAAAAAGGTCGGCATACGTGTAGGGTGGTTCCTAAGGGATATAATGAACCCTTGAAATTGCAGACACTTGTTACCCTTCTTGTTGATAGCTGACTGTATGCCTCTAAGAGATTTGTTTTATTTGTGATGTAACATATACTTATACCAAAACGGCATACCGATCAGCTGGTTTCAAGTGTTTCCTAACCTCTAAAACATCTGTCGAAAATTTATTATTATTTTTTATGACTCTTAACCGTGAAAAATCAACTTAAAATTGAAGTTTAGAAATAAAAATGACCAGTTGGAAAAAGACATACGGTTATCGTAGTTCCGAAGCTCAGAAATGTATATGGAAGTTGTGAAAATTTGAAATTACTTTTCGATTATCACTGACCGTATGCCATTAACTTCATCATTAGACAATACCAAAATGTAATGTATAATCGAAGGGCATACGCTTACCTTGGTTCCTGACCTCAAAAATTAAAATTGAAGTTGAATATTAATTTTTGACGATCGCTGACCGTATAATTGCAAAATTAAATACCCTGTAAAAGGGCATACAATTATTATGGTTCCTAACCTCAAAAATTCGAATTAGGCATTCCAGATCAGGTTATGTCTGGGGGGCAAATACCAGTTTTAACCAATCACACACTTATAAAAAAGAAAACAAACGAAAGTTCCTGGGGGGCAGATGCCGCCGTATCGGTTCATTTCGATTTATTTGACATTTTTGACAAGTATCTGGAATGCCTAATATCATTTCATCATGATTTTTAATTCAAACTGAAATCATAAGGAAATAATGCTGATTCGAAATTTTTATATCCAAAAAAAATATTCTGAGTAGAGAAAATAAGTATAGTAACTTTGAGTAGATTGTTAAACATCTGATTCATTCAATTTATTTAACAAAGAGTTAGATTTAGTTTATTTCTCACATTGATCCAAATTCACATGATGAAATCATGGTGATTTTTTCAGTGGGGATTATGTTTTTGTGTGCCAGGGTAATAAAAAAATTATGATCTGCAAACAGAACAAAATTAAATTCGGGACAATTTTATTATATTTGAAATATCTGAACATTTAATGAAAGTTTTCAACAGAAATCAATACCCGAATCTGAATACATTTCTTCCTTGCTGCATTCTTCATCCTCTACACTCTCTACAGCATACTCAACTGGAAAATAATTAATTTATGATTATCAAGAGTATTCCGTTATAATTTTATATAACGAAAGTTATTTACCTCCTGCAGCAATTTGAGTAGCTACATCAGCGTCCCTTTCATCCGGTGTTTGTTGACCTACAAATATTTTATATTAATAATATTATCATTATTCATATTTTTTCATCCACGAAAAAAATTCCAAGTGTACAATATTTTTACTCTCTTTAAATCAAATGAATGTAATAAATCCATGGAAAGTGAAAGATATATGTTTCAGGAATTTAATGAATATAATTTTTTTTTCATTTATTCATCGAGCATTATAAAAGTTATATTCTTTTTTACATCGAGGAACCAGGATTAGCATCAAAGTTACTCGTAGAAATTACTCATCCAGTACAGTAACTTGCAGTAACTAAAGTGATAGCTCCCGCGCATGTTCAGTGAATTCTCATTATTGGACGCGACAATTCCAACTTTTGAAAGTGATGGTCAGTTGACTGTCAACTGAATTTAGATGCGCGGAGGCACCCGGGGGCCCCCTAGAACGTTTTTGAAAAGTCAGAAATATTCGACACACTTTGAGAAAATCGTAGACGTTTTAAATAACTGATTGAATACAAAAGTTATTTTATTTTATATTTAATTTACGATAGTTATTGTTCGTTCGTTCTAAAATTGTTCGTTTCCGTTAACCAGCTGACGAACGTCAACCCTCAGAAGTCGAAACTTGTGCGAGCAATGGATCAACGAAGCCTTACCTTTCAACGTGCGATTACCCAGCACGGTGGCCCGGCGAGGATTCGAACCCCGGCCTTCCGCTTGATAGGCAGATATGCTAACCACTACACTACCGAGACCACTGTTATCAGGCAATTATTCTGATAACAGGGGGCCCCTGATTGAAAATTGAACTTGTGCTGTTCACAAGGGACTCACCAAAACATTTTTTCAACAACAAAATAACAAAAAGAAATCGAAGGTGTATTTTTCAGCAAGAGGGGTCCTGAAAGCCTTTCGTCGGGGGGGGGGCCAGTCGGCAAGCGCGCTTTTGCCGACCTGTTAAATCCGCCACTGTGCTTGGTACACAAATTGAGCAAGGAAGTGATTTTTATGTAATCCAGCGCCCGTCGTTGCCATATAGGTAGGGGAATAGCTGTTTTAGATAGACTCTTTCTTCCTTTTTGTGAATGAGTCAAACGTCTTTGTATGATATACACGTACCTATACACAGAGAGTGTCTGTAATTTTTTGATTTTACTTCTTTCATTGAAGATGTCATGTCTATCTTTTGAATCGGAGAAGAAAAAGCCAAAAAAATTTTTCATCAAAATTTTAATAATTAATAATGAATTTTAGTAGCTATGATTAAAGTATCATTTTTACTGTAGTACGATGGTTTTAGTTGATAATTTTTTTATAAAGATTGAATTAAGGTTGAATTTTAAATTAAGTAAAAACATACCACCTACGTTTACTATTTTTTTATGATGCATAAACATTCACTTACTTACTTTTTTCTTTGATGATTCCCAATGTAGCGTTTTCATCCATGTTGGGAATCAGTATGAACACAAACGTCAAACATACAGCATAACCGTATTCGGGTACGCAATAAATCATCTAGGACGGTTCTAAATAGTCATCCACCTATTTATTGTAGATATATTCGAGACAAACCCTTCACGCCTCAACAGTCCAACTATTTAAAACCGTTCCTCTACTGTTTTCGTTGTGAACCCGAACACACCCGATATTACTGCCGCTAGAACAGCTGTTTTGGTGTATACTGCGCAGAATCAATGAATTCCTGGTCGAACTTGATATGCTTCCATCTTCCATGGCCTCTAGACTAGATTTGAGATAAATTCGTTTACGTATTTGTGTTGTGTGTTGTGTGGCATTTCAACACATCTCGTCCATATCCCTCTACGTCACTCTATTCGAATGAAAATGTATTCACAAGACTCAAAACTTGAACCTCAGGGGCCTAATTTTCAAATCAGGTGAATTCTCACAATGAGAGAGAGGCGACTGTCTTTTTCTATCTCAAACGACTTTTGCTTATATAAGGATAGAAAGAGACATCTGAATTGTCTCTTGATGGGAGAGTTCACCCGATATGAAAATCAGGCCCCATCACTTCACATACACACTAGAAATGCTGGTTCAGATTTCAGTTGATAATTCAGGTATGGAACCACTAAAACCGTATGCCCTTTCACATGGTATTTAATTTTTCAATTATTCAATGATATACATGATGGCGTTCGATTAGCGATCGTCGAAAATTAATATTCAACTTCAATTTTGATTTTTGAGGTTCGGAACCACGGTAAGCGTATGCCCTTTTATTAAACAATAGATTTTGGTATTGTCTAATGATAAAGTTAATGGCATACGGTCAGTGATCATCGAAAAGTCATTTCAAATTTTTACATCTTTTGATACGTATGCCACTACTTTAGGACCGCACGATCTATATGCTGAAGCTACATATGATAGCATTGATTACATTTTATCATATTTGCTAATGGCATATAGTTAACGATCATAAAAAATAATGATAAATTTTCGACAGATGTTTTAGAGGTTAGGAAACACTTGGAACCAGCTGATCGGTATGCCGTTTGGTATAAGTATATGTTACATCACAAATAAAACAAATCTCTTAGAGGCATACGGTCAGCTATCATCAAGAAGGGTAACAAGTGTCTGCAATTTCAAGGGTTCATTATATCCCTTAGGAACCACCCTACACGTATGCCGACCTTTTTCCGCTAGATTATTTTTTCGTTAACTTTCTTCTCATTACATTGGTATACGGTTAACTATTGTTAAAATTTATCATATTTTTGTTACAACATTTTCCGGAATTTTCCAACTATAGAACCAGGATGCAAATTTCATTTCAAATTGAGCATGATTGACACATATATTCTAGTCGAATCTTCAAAGGGCATACGGTCAAGGATCGTTCAATTTTTTATCTACACCCGTACTCTAATAATACACTTATATGCCCACCACCCGTTTTATAATGAAATCCATTACGATACAGATTTTCATTACGATACAGATTTTCAACCAATAGAAACTTATTATTTTTCAATCAAGCATGATGTGCAAGCTTTGCATTTTGACGTTTGTCAAGTCAAAATCAGTAGGTATTGAATTTCTGAAGAATTCAGTCAATTTTCGATAATCGAATGAAAATGTCTTATAGCGGTGATATAGAAGAATTACCAGCGACTCCTCCACAGATGTCTTAGACAAGAAAAAAATACAATCGAAAGAATTATTTTTTTTCATTTGACAAATGCAACACATATGTTGTTATTTTCGTTCAAGTCGAATGTGCTTTCATGGTCGAGTGGTCAGCGGCGCGGGCAGTGATCTCGAGCGTCCCGGCTTCAATTCTAGACCTCGGCAAAGACTTTTTTTCATTTTTTTTCTTCTCATTGTTGTATTTTCCGTGGTTATACCATTAATTATAATTCTGTAGAATTTTTCAAAGAAATACGATTGATTACCTACTATTATTGTGTTCAATATAAATACCTAATATTATAATATTTTTAGTTCTTCATTATTTATTGGGTGTAGATAAAATAGCGTATGCAACTCTCATGTAATGGTTATTAATACACTCGCATAAACCATACGAAACTCACCTTCGGCTCGTTTCGTATCCCGGTTTATGCTCATATATTAATAACCATCATTACACGATCGTTTCATAATATACTATTATACCACGGGCTGACGGTCTAATATCATACACCTTCTGTCGACTATTTTTCAGGTAGAGGGTTATTATAAAACCTAGGTATTCCAGCATACTCTTAAAATCATTTGTATCGAATCATTTACTGAAATCGAGCAAAATCAAAAGAGCGTACTGCTTTTCATCTGTGGCCTTAACAATATTGTCTACGTTCATCATTACAAATGAATACTAAAAATGGATTTCCAATTATGTATCCAACACTGGTTCATTTCTGAGAATAGATTGAGATGTTACTGAGTTAATAGCGGTTTTTTATTGTTTCAGAACAAGGGTTCGAAAGGGACTCGAGATAATTTTCCAAGGTATCACAAGACTTTCTATCCCATTTCACCAAATTGAAGTTAGATCAAATTGAAACGGCTCAGGCTGTTATGTTAACAATTACAGCAAGTAGTGTTGCTATGAGGATGTGATGAGTAGGTATATTGATAGTAATCCAATAGATCAGATTGATTTTCAGTAGGAATATTCCTAGGGCATTGATAAAGAGGATATAAGTTTGAAACAATCGAAAGCTCGTTCCTTGCTAACAGCCTGAAGCCGTAGGTATGTTGACATGATTTGGTGAAATTGTTTCATATGAAACAAAATGACAAAATTTGAATGGTTGTTAGAACTGTCAAGAATGTTCAGATCAACAACGTATAAATATGAAACAGACGCTCTGTCAAAATTTTGATACGCATATTTCATATTGCTATGATATACCCTCAGGAATAACGATGAATTCGGATTGGAGTGAGAATAAATATAGTTTCCTAGTCTCGAATATATAAGTTTTACAACTACGAATTTATGAAATAATGAAACTGGATCTATGACACAGTCAAGAAAGTCATAAATTTCAGAATCTCGACCCAATAGAATGGGATAATAATAAATCGTACAGAAGTTATTACGCTATAAATGCTTCGTGCTCTCTCAATGAGATTGTTAGAGCACCGCAGTGTTCGAAAGTTGATGAAACCTGCATCGTATGTGCATCTAGGAATTTCATATATTCCTTGTGATTCGTTGGGTATTATATCGTTAGGTGATCGCAGGAAAGAGGATATTCGGTTGTTTGCTGTGAAAACTGTCTTGGTGTCGTGTTTTGTCAGAATTCGGCCGAACGAAAGGAAGGAAAGCTTTCGGACGTTCAGCTGGGTCTTCGGTGGTTTGGGATGCGAGAAGCGGGTTTGTTGGCGTTGAATGGTTCTCTGGATCTGGGGGTAAAAATAATCGTTTTGAACAAGGACGGATGTGAGCTTTTTCAGCTCACTGGGTCTATTGTGGTCATCTGTGAGTTTGATGGATCTATTGATAAGAAAGTTCAGTACGGGCTTCTCAATTCCATTACCATTACTTTCCCATCGAACAAATCCCTTAATTATTCCTTTTCAAACCAGACCTACATGGGGCCCGACGGTTTCAACAACGTCGGATTTTATATATATATATATATATATATATATATATATATATATATATATATATATATATATATATATATATATATCTAATATATATATGTTAGAGTTTACCTGGAAGTAATTCTCCTAATAAATATATCCGCTCGAAAGACGAATTTGAACTTTTTCACTTTTTGTGTCAACTTGAAGTATATTTTTTTATTAATCAACAACAACCTTTTGTCAGAAATAGACAAATGACTAACACAATTTCAAATATACAGAATGTCACTTAAAAGTATATGAATAATTTAATAAGAATCTGCAACATTCTCCCCCTCAGTAATTGGTCAGGAGCTGACATAATGAAGACCAATTACTTCCTCTGGACATCAAGTACACATAGTTTGGAAACGGGCCTACGCAGAACAGTTCCATTAGCTAACTTGACGTCAACAATTCTGATTTTTTTATCCCTAGCTTCATAAAGTTGGATAACTCGTCCTTTGGGCCAGGTGTTTCTTGGACCATTAGGATCGACAATAATAACAATGTCGTTCAATTGAATGGTTTTTGATTCTTGAAACCATTTTGTTCTCTTGATAAGGTAAGGTAAATATTCGTGAGTCCATCGCTTCCAGAATAAATCTGTTAGCTTTTGAGCCGCTTTCCACTTGGACATCAAGTTGAGATCATTTTCGTCAACTACGGAGCAAGGTAGGGCTGCATATTCAGGACCAATCAAAAAATGGTTTGGAGTTAAAGCCTCAGAATCTTCAAAGTCGAGCGAAACATGAGTCAGAGGTCTTGAATTCACAATATTTTCAGCTTCAGCGAAAATTGTTCTTAAGACATACTCTTGGGGATATCGTGATTTCAAAATTTCCTTCATAACTTTTTTGACTGATTGAATCAGCCTCTCCCAGACACCTCCCATGTGCGGAGCTACAGGTGGGTTCCATTTCCAACTAATATTTCTCAAAGAACAAAATTTTGTTATTTCAGATTGATCGAAAGCCTGTAAACAAGCAGCTAGTTCGGTTTCTGCTGATTTGAAGTAGGATCCATTATCACTGAAAATATCGTGAGGGAATCCTCTTCTACATCCGAATTGACGGAGTACGTGAATGAATCCATTCGTACTCAAATCGTGAGCTATTTCTAGATGAATGGCTCTGGTCACCATACACGTGAAGATAACACCGTACCGTTTTTCATGGCTGCGCTTTTTTGTTACCAGGATCGGACCAAAATAGTCAAGTGCAGCTTGCAACTCAAGCTTCGGAATCGAGATTGGTTTCAGTGATGAAACTCGTGCTTTGGCAGTCACAAAGGCAATCTGGATTTTGTCATTACTTCGACACCTCAAGTATGCTACGGTGGCAGTTGCCTTTTCTGATGAGTCACAAAATATGTGTAGCTGTATTTCACTTCGATCTCTGTCGAGAGTGAAATATTGTCTTGGAATTTTGAAACTGAAAATATTTTTCAGATCAGAAATCCAAATTTGCCATTTTTCGTCCAGAAGGTCTGTTATCTCATCATCCCAACCTAATTTACTTCTCCAGATGTCCTGAAGAAGAATTTTTCCTTGAATAATGAAATTTGACAAAAAACCTACAGGATCGAAAATGGACATGACCACTTTGAGAATTTCTCTTTTCGTTGGTCTTATTTTCTTTTCCAAAATATCTCTATCGATTTTATTGAATTTAGTAAGAAATATGAAGTTATCATCAAAAGAGTTCCAAAATACGCCTAACACTCGTTCTACCATTGTTTCTGGATTGTCACCAAAATTTTTATCGCATTTAGCTTTCAAATTGGAATCAATATCTTCCAGAAGTTGTTCCGAGTTAGACATCCAGTTACAAATGGTGAATCCTCCTTTTGAATGAACGTGAATAATAATATCATTAATGAGTTTACCTTCACTGATAGAATCGGAATTACCCAAATAATCGTCCATATAGTGTTCTTCTATGATGGCTTTGGCAGCTTCCGGAAAATTGTTTTCATGATATTTGGCATTCCGATTTTTTGCTTCCTGGGCGAGACAAGGTCCATTTGTAGATCCAAAAAAGACAACTCCGATTTCGTACACATCTGGATTTCTATTCCTTTCCATATCACGCCATAATATTCTCTGTGCTGCACGATCTTCTTTGCGGACCTTCACTTGCAAGAACATTTCTTTGATATCAGCCACAAATGCGTATTTTTTTATTCTGAAATTTATAAGAATAGTGAACAAAGAGTTGTAAAGATCTGGGCCTGTCAATAGGCAATCATTTAAACTGATACCATTGGATTTGGAGGAGGCATCAAATACTATCCGCAATTTTTCAGGTTTATTGGGATTAGTTATACCGAAATGGGGGATACCAAGTTTTGGGGTTATATTCTAGAATTTCACTATCAGAAAGTTTTTTGATATATTCTTTATCGAGAAGATCTTTCATTTTGTTACAGTAGGCCTTACCATAAATGGGATTTTTGTCGATTTTCCTTTCTGTACACAGAAGTCTCTTCATTGCATTATACTCACTTTCTGGGAGTACCATATCCTTTTCTTTCCATAATAGTCCAGTTTCGTAGCGATCCCCAATTCTCTTCATCGTCCCATTCAATATTTCTTGTGCCCTAATATCTTCCTTAGACATTGGCTTCTCCACTTTTTCTAGTCCAAAATTGTCTAGTACCCACTGTTCTTTCACTAGATTATGTAAAACATCCAGGTCATCCTTGACTATATGATTTGAGTAACATACAAGCCCGAAATCGTTTGTTTCGCACATTTTACACTCAAGATTAACGTTACCATGGATGACCCAGCCTAAGAGAGTCTTACTGAGAGCAGGACCTTGCCAAGGTCCAGAAATTATTTTTCTATTCACCAATAGAGGCCAGTTATCTTGACCAATCAAGATCTGTGGCTTTGCATTTTTCATAGAAATACCGTTGTTGCCAATATATGGATAATGTTCAGTTAGCTCACCTATATCTACAGTTTGTGTTGGTAATGATAATCCTTTTATTGTTCTCACGTGTCTTAGCTGAAACTTGTGATTTCCATCTTCTGATATAATCGTGAAACTCACACTCCTTGAATCGTCCTGTTGTTTCATTTGACTATTCGTCCACTGCAGACAAAGTGGCTGTTGGGGTCCATCTATATTCATCATATCTGCTAAGTCTTGGTCGATAAGCGTAACGGTGGAAGCATCATCTAGAAGAGCGTAAGTTTTTATTTGTTGTTGTTTACAGCTTATTATCACGGGAATGATTTTCAATAGGATATGCCTGTTGTTTGAAATATGACAATTAACCCTTGTTTCCAATTCAGATGGGATAGTCGATTGAGAAGAAATATTCATAACATTCGAATTTTCTTCCGATTTATTATGTAAGAGTGTATGATGCATCTTTTTACAATTATCTACCCCACATATTTTCTTTTTCCTACAAATATTGGCACCATGATACGGAGTTAAACACGAATAGCAAATCTTCTTTGTTTTAACGAACTTCCATCTTTCATCAACCGTGAAAGTATTGAACTTGGAGCAACTAGACAAAGAATGTAGATCATCAAGACAACACATGCATTTTTTTGTTACGTTCGACGTTGATAAGGTGATGTCCTTTTTTTGGCATTTGAATTTTTTACAGTTGTCAAATGAAGTGTCATCACAATATTTCGGCATCTGAACTTTACAAGCTGCTGTTGCTTTCCTATCAATCCAGTCTGTGAATTCTACCAGTTTTTGTGTTTGAAGGGTTTTGCTGGATATATGTTCAATCCACATGATTTTGTACGAATTTGGAAGCTTTTTCGAGAGTTCTTGTAATAGAATAGGATTTTGTAAGTGTTCATTTGAATCCAAAGACTGTATAGTTCCTACCAAATTTTTCACTTCATCCGAAAAATTAATTAAGCTTTCAAGTTTTTCCTCTTGAACTATAGGAAATGATTTGAGATTATCCAGAAGCATAAAAATTATCTGCTCTGGTTGTCCGAACCTATTTTCCAGAATGTTGATAATTTTTTCCACATTCTGGGGCATGATCAATAGACTTTGGACTATCTTCCTAGCATTACCCTTCAAGCATTTTTGTAGCCTACAATGATTTTCTTGTTGAGTTACGATATTGATATAAAAAGTTTGGCCACTCAATTGGATTACCACTAAAACTGGGCAGGTCTTTTGGCATCGACTGCCTAGTCATGTATTTTGTAAATTGTGAAGGAAGTAAATGTGAAGAGAAATCATCATTATTGGAATGCTTGGTGAACGTTTGAATCGGTTGAAAATAAGGATCACTCACCTGCTCACTTTTCCTTTCAATATCTGGCGAATGCCAGTTTGGTGGACTCCTTGGTGAAGTAACGTTATTTTTCCAAGGATATCCATCGCTTACCCAATTTTCGACATCTGGACCATAGTTAGACTTATTCGCCTCACTCGACTCAGAATTTTCTTCGGCTTTTTCCTCCTCATCGATTTTGGCTAATCTAAGAGCTAATTCCAAGTCCAGCATTCCTTGTTTTTGCTTGAACTCCATCTCTAGCTTTTCTCGTTCTAGGGCAACCTTCCTCATTGCTATCTCCAGTTCAGTTTGAAGTTTTTTGGAATCAGAAAGTTTGCTTTTTGAAGTTTTGGAGCTTGATTTAGGTATACTTTTGTGACTACTTTGTGAACCACAAGACTTTAAGGGAAGATGGTTCGAAGAGCACGCTTGATCTGCTTCTTCCTTTCCAGCGCTAATTTTCTTCGTTTTTGCTTGCAAGCGTTCCCTTTTTCTTACTTGAGAAGTAGACATTTCGGTAAAGGTGTAGAATCCGGTGTCCTCACCGATTTTGACGAAATTTTCAGGGAAGGTTAAAAACGCCATAAAATGATTATTGACATTGAAAATTTTCCGCGGAAACGATGGAAAAGTGTTTTTTTTTAATAAAATACACTTTCGAGGTTAGAAACACCTAGAATAAAATTGATGAATATAACATAATTTTGGGCGTTTACTTACGTGATTTGGCTATATGACTCATCTAAAAATACTACTGTACAGTTTTTCTGCAAAAATATTTAGCTTGGGTGTCTCAGTCTTGGATATTTTTCATTTTGAAAATTGCTAAAATATCTGTAAATGAAGAATTTCCTTAGCTGACATTTCGCTGTCAAGTGTCAAAAATTGATGTTTAGAATACATGCAATGTTGTCACATTACAAATTGATACCTAATATTATAAGATCAAAACCCGGGTGTAGAGTTTAGAATAGGTTACATTAGGTTAGTTAGGTTAGGTTACATAAGGTTAGTTAGGTTCGGTTACATTAGGTTAGTTAGGTTCGTTTACATTAGGTATCAATTTGCAATGTGACAACATTGCATATATTCTAAACATCAATTTTTGACACTTGACAGCGAAATGTCAGCTAAGGAAATTCTTCATTTACAGATATTTTAGCAATTTTCAAAATGAAAAATATCCAATACTGAGACACCCAAGCTATATATTTTTGCAGAAAAACTGTACAGTAGTATTTTTAGATGAGTCATATAGCCAAATCACGTAAGTGAACGACCAAAATTATGTTATATTCATCAATTTTATTCTAGGTGTTTCTAACCTCGAAAGTGTATTTTATTAAAAAAAAACACTTTTCCATCGTTTCCGCGGAAAATTTTCAATGTCTATAATCATTTTATGGCGTTTTTAACCTTCCCTGAAAATTTCGTCAAAATCGGTGAGGACACCGTATTCTACACCTCAGAGCTGTTCAATTTAAACTTCGAAGGACCAGTTGTTAGAGTTTACCTGGAAGTAATTCTCCTAATAAATATATCCGCTCGAAAGACGAATTTGAACTTTTTCAAGGAAAGACTTTTTGTGTCAACTTGAAGTATATTTTTTTTATTAATCAACAACAACCTTTTGTCAGAAATAGACAAATGACTAACACAATTTCAAATATACAGAATATCACTTAAAAGTATATGAATAATTTAATAAGAATCTGCAACAATATATATATATATATATATATATATATATATATATATATATATATATATATATATATATTTATATATATGTTATGTATGTGAATACTCCGGAAATAGTAGGTTATTCTTTAATATATTTTATGTAGGCCATAAAACAAGAGGCCTCACCGTTAACGTGCGATTACCGAGCAAAAAACAAAATTTTCCTCTTTTTTCAATTGACCATTTTAACCAACCTGGAATATAGTAATACCATAACATTAAAAATGATTCATGAAAACAGCTGATTCGAGGGCGCTGTACTCTAAACTGTGAACACATTGAAAGGTAAGATCACGTTACTCTTCAGCTCACACAAGCTTCGACAAAACACAATTTTCTCAACTGATTCCTGACAAATTTTGACTCTTATATTGAAAATAACTTGGCACACTTCCAATTTGTAAACAAGCCATTGGAATAATTCAACATATGCATCGATTTGTTATTCGCAAGTTTTTCAAGAACTCAGATATTTTTTCGTATCTATATGTTATTTATCATCATTATGAAATTGAGAGAATAACAGATTGAGTTATATATATACAATTCATAGTTCTGAAAAACATATTCTGAAGTTCATAGGATTTGAGGAAAAAATAAATTTTTGAAACGAATTTCAACACCCTGTAGTAGAAAAGGGTGGGTTGTCAGGCACAGTTTCAGTGATCACTTTCCAAAAAAAAAATTATCGATAGACGGAATACCTTGGAAACGACCATTTCCACCAAAAAAAGAGTTGGAGCCATTTTCAATACTGTTTGGTTGAAATCGATTCGTATCTTTTGCACCCATACACGTTTGCAGGATAATTAAATCTTATTTCCGAGATATCCCTTGTAGAAGTAGAAGAGAACACTGATCTCAAGATGAATGACTTCACAGCAGAGTAATGGAATGAGTGATTCAGCAACACTCAATGTTATAACTACCGCAGCTAACACAACTTTCCAATTATCGTCTACAGGAAGCACATCAATCATTTTGTTGATTTTAACTGATGAAAATAGAACTATGCACTTACCTGAATGAAACCCATTACGCTGTTTTAGATTCCCATTCATTTTGAGAACCCTCTCAGTTGAGAACCAATGAACGGAATATCTTTTATACAGCGTTAATATGGAGAAATTCCCTTAATGAGTTGACTTTCGAATTTGACAATGAAAATGGTGCATAAATTCATATACTACCGTTTTCAAAATGAAAAAGCGTCCTGAATTTTACATCGATAATTGATCAGGCAGTATAAAACGGTCACTACTCTTGATAATGTTGTTATTATTAATTTAAATATAAATAAATTACTGTTTAAACGTCATTATTTTGTAAAGGATCAATATTTGATCAGTTGTTTTCTGGGTTTGTAAACTTCCACATTCTGAAAAAATAAAAATCAATATTGGAATCTATACAAGTGTAGGACAGATTTTTAGTCTTCCCCAAAAAATGCTGTTTCTATTGAAAAAAAGTTTTTTCTGGATAGAACAAGTCCAATTAGTCAGCAACTTCTCGTTTAACCTAAATTTTGCCTATCAAAAAAATCAAATTATAAGAACTAATGTATATTATATATGAAAATTCCGTTATCAAAACATACGCAAATTCCAGTTTATATGCAAATATCTCTTGTTGGCAATATTCGTAATTGACATTTGTCAAATAGTTCAAATCTGACATAACATTTTGTCCTTCAGGGGGTGCAGCCATCCGCGATCCATATCAAGCGAACTCATAGATATGCATTCTTCACCAGACAGCATGATGAAAGCAGATTCCTTTAATTTTCGTTTCCTGCCATTGCTCTCTTTCGTCATACTTTTAGTGTCGTTCCATTCTACTGGATGATCTCCATCGGCAGTAAGAATATTTTCTGATTATTTAGAATTACCTATCTGTCTGTTCCTGATGTACATCTTGTTTTCATTCTTTCACACATCCAATTGTCGAGATAATTCACCGATATATTTTTAACCGCACGAACAAGGAATTTGACAAATACAATTTTTTGTGTTTTCCGTTGTGTTATTCGGTTTGGTATGTGTCAGTATTGACCGTGAAGTGTTTGTTGTTTTGAATATTGTTCTAACATTATACCTGTTGCCGATCCGTTTTATCTTTTCAGACAAACGAGGGACATGAGGTATAATATTTGATACAGGTTGCGTATTTTGTGTAGGTTGTATGCCTTCATTGCGGACTGTGTTCGAATTTTCAATTTCTGTCGAAGTTTTTTCTACGAATTCTTCTGGATATTCATTTTCTTTCAATAATGATTTTATGAAGTTTATCTCTTCATTGATTTCTTCTTGTTACAAACAATAGAAGGTTTTTTGGTCAGACGTTTCGTCTGCATCTGTGAGAGACTTTTCAATGGTGATGCCGCGATGGTCGATGTGTAGTTCTCTGCTACGAGACTTTGAAGAGGAGCGGTTCAGATGATATGACTCTATTTGAATGATTTGAGATACTTGACGGGCCGAATCTTAGACCGACAAATAGTTTTGTCGCATCGCTTTCAAGAATATCTGGCGCAAATGCAGATGAAACTTCAGGCCAAAAAACCTGCAGAACACGGCTCAGAAACTCGGAAACACCTAACAGTTCATCAGTTACCGCCGGTGAAAGTTCACAATCTTCCATTTATGTTGATCCTTAGTAGTACAATCTCAATGGATTTGATTATTTTGAGTGAAACCATGTAATTTTGTCTCTACCATTTCCCTTTCAGCTAGTTTCAATAGTCGAAATTCCACACCATAAAAAAGCCGTATAAAAAAAGCTTCAAGTCCCTCTCAATCACCTCAGAAATCTCTTGTCTCAGGTATTGCTACAACAGAATTTTGCGAAAATTCAACTTCGCGAATGACGAAAGGAATTCGACTTCCTGGAAACATTTATGAACGCCCTAAAATGCTTTTATTGCCGCTACATCTCCCCCCTCAACCCTTTTAAAGTAATTAATGACTGTAGAACAAAAGTCGTGGGGGAACATTCACAATATGATTTCTGAATGTTGCGTTCTTCTCATCAATGCACAGCTCGCTCCATCTTCCGCGAGCTGCTTAGAATAATTCCCCAGAAAGTGTTTTCATGGAATTATGAACACAGCTTCCCCGACAGATGTTGAATGAATCTTGTTACAAATACATGCGTGCCTTTGAGAGAACTTCATCAACGCTCGTTTTATGATCCCCAGACGTTCGTTGATTATCAGAAAAAGCAAGCCTTCTCTGATGTTTTTCCATATCGTCGTGTGATGCGCATATTCAAATGAGCCCTTTCCTGATGGACTATCTAATGATCCCTTTGACAAAAACTGATTGCCATCAACCCTAAGTTAACCTCGTTACTTAAGAGAGGGTCGGCAAGTTTGGTTACCAGGGTTTTCAATTAACACCGGAATAATGCTGTGTTAGTCCAGTAACTGAAGATCCGAAACTAGGGAAAGCAGTGAACAAGTCTATAATTTTTTAAATCGATTCTACATAACTCCGAAATCGCATGAAAAATGTGAATAGACAAATGGATCATTTATTAGAACACGGGGAGAGTACAAAAAAAAATCAGAGATCATTCAAGAATCCCCCAAGGACCCATTATAAAGAAAAATTTCCGATAAAAAACTATTTTTGAAAAAATTGTAAACAAATTAATGAAACAGTGTCGGAATGGTGCGGAAGAAAACTTTCACAGCTTATTAAATCTTTTTGCCAAATAAGAAAGAACTTCGCAATACATGGAATGATAGCTAGGGGTTTCCTCATTATCTTGAACTTTGAATCATTGAAGAATGTCAGTTTTTGCCTGAGTTATGGAACAATTCGACCGCCCGTCTCCAAGCGAATGCAAAGACAACAGAATTCCGATAGAGAAAGCAACAGCTGAAATGAGGAGAGTTTTGGGTCCCTTCATCTCGAAAACTGTTGATTTTTCGGAAAAAATTATGAGGGTCATTTATGTAGATAATGAGACGATCTTTGATTTTTGTGCGAACGAAAATTCTCTAACTCGTATATTTAGCCAGATATAGGCACGAAACCCATTTTTCTGGGTTTTGGGGGGCCACAAGTGAAGAACTCATAGACTTATTCACAGGTTCGTCCCTTCAGTTACTGGACTATGTAGGTTGTGATGGATAATGTTTTTCAACGGGGTATTTTATTCCCATTCAGTGATTTGTAACGTGCTTCCATAGGATAGACGTGAAAACCCACATAGAAGAGACGTCTGTCTGATCACTCGAGCGCTTGGTGGTGGATATTATACAGTGCCTTCCTTTGAAGTTCTCTCTTTTATTTTTTGAACGTGTTCACTCGAGTACAAAAAAAATTCAAGACCCCCCAAGGACCCACTATAAAGAAAAATTTCCGATAAAAAACTATTTTTGAAAACAATTTAAACAAATTAATGAAACAGTGTCGGAATGGAGCGGAAAAAAACTTTCACAGCTTATTAAATCTTTTTGCCAAATAAGAAAGAACTACGCAATACATGGAATGATAGCTACGGGTTTCCTCATCATCTTGAACTTTGAATCATTGAAAAATGTCAGTTTTTGCTTTAGTTATGAAACAATTCGACCGCCCGCCTCCAAGCGAATGCATAGACAACAGAATTCCTATAGAGAAAGCAACAGCTGAAATGAGGAGAGTTTTGGGTCCCTTCATCTCGAAAACTGTTGATTTTTCGAAAAAAATGATAAGGATCATTTATGTAGATAATGAGCCGATCTTTAATTTTTGTGCGAACGAAAATTCTCTAACTCGTATATTTAGCCAGATATAGGCACGAAACCCATTTTTCTGGGTTTGGGGGGCCACAAGTGAAGAACTCCTAGACTTATTCACAGGTTCGTTCCTTCAGTTACTGGACTATGTAGGTTGTGATGGATAATGTTTTTCAACGGGGTATTTTATTCCCATTCAGTGATTTGTAACGTGCTTCTATAGGATAGACGTGAAAACCCACATGGAAGAGACGTCTGTCTATCACTCGAGCGCTTGGTGGTGGATATTATACAGTGCCTTCCTTTGAAGTCCTCCCTTTTATTTTTTGAACGTGTTCACTCAAAAAATGTTAATTTGGGATGATGAAACTGATGCATAAATACTATATTTTGGGGTATATTTGACAGATAAACATTCCAAGACTGGACGCCATCTGAAAATTAAATGAAAAGGGGGGTCTTGTGATACATCATTTTAAACCTCCTGAGGAATGCTTCACAACCTAGGATATCAAGTCAATATCTTCATGTCTCAATCTCAACAACCCGATAAGGTTTAATAGATTGATTTCTGTTCTTGAAAAAGGCAGTAAGACAACAAACATCATTAGTCAGTTCAAATATTCTCATTTAGTTTTTGATTTCATACGTGAACTATCTCCAAAATGGTCAAATGAAAATAATTCAACAGGAGAACTGTATTTGAATATGCTCAAAACTACTGTCGATCCTTTAGTTACCGATATCATCGAAATGAATCCTAATGAATTCGATATGGATATTACTCCAACAAGATGGAGCACCATCACTTCACTCCAGAAAAGTGAGAAATTAGTTGGATAATAGTTTCCATGGTCCGGTCGTTGGATTGGCCATCGAGGTCCTACGGAACGGCCAGCCCGCTTGCAGGATTTAACACCTTTCGACTTTTTTTATGGGTCTATTTGGAGCAAAAGGGTACGAAACTGAATCTGAATATCGAATATACGCAGAGAATAATGAATATTTGTAGAAATATCGACGTTGCTGGGATCGAAAATGTTCGACGTGAAATATCAGAAAAACTGTTGTTATGTCAAAACGTTGAAGGCCACCATTTTGAGCATGTTCTGAACTGAAACCAGCGTATTCGCTTCAAGTATGAAGTTAGACGTCGATTTATACAGGCAATTGTCAAATGTTCCGCCATTTTGTAGTAGGTGAAGATGTTGACTTCATATTCTAGATTTGTGAAGTATTCGTCGAGAACTTCAATATTATGTAGGTATCGCAAGAGCCCCCTTTCCATTTGATTTTTTTCCAGATGGCGCCCAGTAGCCAACTTGAAATTTTCATCTGTCAATTCCACTCCAAAACATAATATTCATGCATCAATTCTATTATCCGGATTTCAAATTTTTTGAGTTAGCCCGATCAAGGAAAAAAAGGGGGGGTATTAAAGAGAAGCACTGTATATAGTTTTTTCTAATTCAGACATATGAAGTGGCACTCAACGAAATTGACGGAAATTTGAAAACGCTTTAATTATTATAAGCAGTTATATAATGGATTACTTCAGATCACTCAGTAAGGAATAGTAAAACTAAAGTATTCACTTGTACAATGAAATCACACATGGAATTTCTTATATGATTTAAGTATCGAAATAGTTGTATGTTACGAATCTCCTAATCACAGAACCTAAACCTTCAATATTCCATTATGATGATTATGAACACACGTATTGTCTTTATTTGATAGTATTTGGCAAATCGTTTAAAATTCAACAGATAATAATTGAGTTGCAAGAAATCGCGTATTGAGGTTGAATTGTTAAACTGGACGCTTATAAATTCAAATGATGGTTGAGGTAGTGAATACTGCTTCATTAGAATTATTGCCAAAGAAATCAATATCATTTTTCCCCGATTGACAGGAAATATTCATTTTGCAGACACATGACTATCTTAGCTGGTTTCCTAGCTTCGCTACGCTCGGCTATGAACTATCAGTCAATTTACTACTTTGCTGACTAGTGAAAAAAATGAATATTACTTACAGTTAGGAAATATAGTTTTTTTACAGTGAGGATGAATAGGAAATCTGGACTTTTTCTTCAAGAAATTTTGTCTGTAATGTCGAAATTCCATATGTGGTTCTCGGTAGTGTAGAGGTTAGCCTATTCGCCTTTCAAGCGGAAGACAAGGGTTCGATTCCCCGCCGGGCCAACGTGCTGGGTAATCGCACGTTGAAAAGTAAGGCCTCGTTGATCCATTGCTCGCACAATTTTCGACTTCTGAGGGTTGACGTTCGTCAGCTGATTATCAAAAACGAACAATTTGAGAACAATACCCAAATGTAAAGAATGTTTTGAAACAAGGTGTTGACTTATACTACCATCCAAAAAAAAAGAGAAAGGATGTTTAGAAGAAGAAATTGCAAAGACTCAAACTGCAGTTGAGACTGTTATGAACTAATTGTTCCAAAGATGATTTGATTTAACGCCAGTCTTCAATCATGCCCATGTCGAATATTGTTGTTCGAACTTCACAATTTCCAACATTCAAAATGATTCATCAGAATCCGAGCCTCTAATCAGTACGGAAGCTTCTTAAAGTTACGTGATAAATCGTTTTGCTAATAGGGACTTCATGTTTCGAACATGATTTACCATTATTCTTAGTTTCAACAATGTCTTCATCAATAACAAAGTATCTGTAACATATCATTTCATAATTGACCTAATTTATTTCTTCTGCGTTCTAAAATAACTGAAACGAAGTCAACTCCAGAAGTGTTAGCAAAAATAGTACAGGAAACTGTTGCATTTCGTGTTGAATATGGATTTTTATGAAGTTTCGGCAAATTTCATTCATCTCCGAAAGTATTGATTATTAGGTCGACAGGACCCAAAAAAAATGCATCACGAACTAACATTATTACTACCTGACTTAGTTCCTCTCTAACTTTTTCCTTATCTTTTTCACTACATCAATCAAATATTATAATAACGATTTGAAATTTCGTTCAAAATTTCTTTTGTAATTTCAAACATATTCTCTCAGATGCAGCTTGTTTTTATTTTCAGCTTTAGTGAAAATGTAAAGTTTTCGGTGGTGAATTGGTATATATTTTCTTGTGTTTTCTAATTCATTCGTAAACCCAGTAGAGTCGGAAATTTACGAACTCGGTCGTCAAGATTGAGAAAATCAATACATCGGTGAGAACCAACAAGCTTCAAAAACCCGTTTCAGGCAGAACTTTGCACACATGACATAAGGTCAACATGCTCCGGACTATGACCACAGACTTGGTGAAAGCAATTTGAATCATAGACATCATAACTAATGGACTGGCTCTGAGAAAGAGAGAGAGAGAGGACTGCGAAGTGGGAAAGATAGAATACTTCAAGTATAACCTCTAAGCAAATTCCTTTCTCAATGTAGCAGATAAAGAGAAGCAATGAAGGATACAGTAATTGAAGAATAGAATTATCATTCTGTCCTTCACAATATCATTTCAATGTGCATATCCTTTCTCTCTCTATTGTGCTCCGCATTGTGTTATATGGGAACCTCTCATGAAATCTAGTTCATTAGTTATAATGTTTATGGGTTAAACATGTGCATGACACAAGACTACTCGATGCATTTGAGGGTCTAGAAACAGCAAAATGTAAAAATAGCATGATGGTGAAGATGGGCTATTCTTTTTGGGCTGCTTTGCAGTTTATTGTTGAGAAATCAATCAGAATAATTATTGATAACAGACGAGAGGTCCTCATCAGACCAAACAACTTTGCAGGCATCTGATATTGTGAAATATATAAATATATAAATAGATAACCCTATTGGATTTTGGGATCAGAGTCATTGGTCAGAGTAGCTCCCATCAGCAGGCAAATGGTGCTCGAGTGAATTATAGTATCTTGCGAGCTTGGGTGGAAGTTTTTCTTTTCTTTTTTCGTATCTGCTGATGTGTAGTGTTCGGGAGTGTTGCCGTGATTCATCTGTAAGTTGCAGCATCACTATAGCTATCTCATCTTGTATGCACTTTGCACACCTTCAACATAAGGAACATATTCGCAAACCAGCTGTTATCTACTCCTTATCCGAAATTGTTTCTCTGTGAGAGCAATTGTAAACTGGTCATATTCAAATGACATTATGGGTGACAATAAGCAAGTAAAAGATTTGACTACTGCTGAACTATGTAACCTGATCAAAAATGTAAACCTAGAGCAGACATCTGAAATTAAGGATCAACTCAAAAGCAGCATTGACCAGGTCTTCAATAATATCAGTGAAACCGATAATAAGGTGAACGAATTGCAAAAAAAAGTTACTCATTTAGAGAGAAAACTCCGCAGAAACAACATTGCTATATTTGGTATGAAAATAAGCAATCCAGATAATTTGCTTGGTGAAACCCTTATAAAGATCAATTCAATTTTGAGAACATCAATATCAGACCGTGACATCAACAATATCTATTCTGTAAACAAATCATCGGATACAGCACCAATCATATTAGAATTCATATCGTACCTTCAGAAACGCATTATCTTTGGTCTCGCTAACAGGCTCAAAAACACAGGAATCTCAATAGCGCATGATGCGCCATATGAAGATCGTCAGAAGCAAAAAATTTTAGTTCATCACTTGAAATTGGCGAGAGATCAAAATCTTCAAGCAAGAATAAAAAACGGTGTTCTGGAGGTTGGTGAGAATCTGTATACAGTTGAGGAGCTGCAAGATCTAGAGAGGAGACGTGAAGATTCAGCCAGTGGTGAGTCAGAGGGAGAGCAACCAGGTCATTCGACGAATAGGGGCACACAGATTAGGAAGGAAGGCAAAGGAGGTGGAACAATAAGTTACAGCCCAAAAACACGGAATGCAAAAGCGGATGCAGCTAGGAAAGTAAACAAATAGACTGATATTATCGTGGGTGAATTGACTGACGTACCTCCGAACAGTTTTTCTTCTACTCACTTATACTTGTATTTCTTATCTAGGGAGATTAAATTGAACGGTTATTTGAAAACTTTCAATCAGTACATTTGCTCTTCATATTGTGAGGCACTACTAAAAGAATATAAAATGTCTATTGCTAATTTAAACATATGTTCTTTACTTCCAAAAATGAATGATGTTAAGAAACTGTTAAATGACAAAAAATATGATATATTAGGCATATGTGAATCGTGGTTACATCCAGGAATACTTGATGCAGAACTACGTATTAACGGGTATAGTCTTTTTAGGAGCGATAGGGTTTTTAAAAGAGGAGGAGGCATTGTCTGCTATGTTAAAAGCGATTTATCTGCTAAAATAGTGTCAAGGGATAATCTAGACCATATAGAGTACCTATTGATGGAGGTTACAATAAACAAAAAAAAGTACGCTGTATGCTCATTGTATAGAGCACCAAAAAGTGACATCGCACAGTTTTCAAATAGTCTCGAAAATCTGATAGTAGATGTTTTTCCTGATTACAACGAGATAGTTTGCATGGGTGATTTTAATATTAACCTTCTTGACCTAGAGGCAACGGGCACGGAAATGCTGATGAACATTACTAAACCATTCAACCTAAATCAAGTAATAAATGAACCCACCCACTTTTCGAATCAAACAATGACCTTAATTGATCTCATATTCACGAATTTTCAAGTCAAATCGTCGGGCACCTATGATACCTCAATAACAAGACATATGTTAGTTTATTTCAGGCTAGATACATCTACTGATCACAACCACCAGCAAAGAATATGCAGCTACAGAAATTTAGCTTCAATTGATCTGAATCGATTTCAACTCGAATTAGAAAACTTAAATTGGAATGATATATATAATATTTATAACATTGACGAAAAAATCAACTTTTTGAATTCTACCATTACCGAACTAGTTGATCGACATGCACCCTTACAAAGAAAGAAAACTTTCAGGCACAAAAAAAGAGAACCCTGGATAACATATAATATTAGATTATTGCAAAAGTTGAGAGATAAAGCCCTCAATAAATATAAAAAAACAAGACAGCCTCAACATTTTGAATACTATAAGGAGTTACGGAATTACACGGCATCAGCAACTAAACGGGAGAAAAAGGCCTACCTACAATTCAAACTAAGAGCCTGTAATACCAGAGAGACTTGGCAAGAACTGAGAAACATAGGTGTTGCTAAAACATCCTCACAGGAATTGCCAGCATCACTTCAGCACTTAGATGAAATTAACGACTTTTTTGTAAATCAGTTAAATGATCATAGGAAACCATCTGATAACATACTTAATTTTTATAATAACAATATCAAAAATAATATCACAAGCATGTTATCCTTTGAGCCATGCTCTGTTGAAGAAATCAAAGAAATTGTGAAAACTATTAAAACACGGGCCTACGGTCATGACGGTCTCAATATCCAGCTGATTTTACTTTGCAGCCCTTTCATAACTACCTACATTACACATATCATTAATGAATGCATATCGAAATCATACTTTCCTTTGTCGTGGAAGAGAGCACTGGTAACTCCTGTACCTAAAATTTCAAATCCCACAGAGATAAAACATCTACGATGTATCAGCATTCTGCCAACTCTATCAAAGGTGTTCGAAAAAATTATAGAAAAGCAAACTTTGAGACATGTGGATGCAAATAAAATTTTACCAATACATCAGTCGGGATTTAGATCTGGTATCAGCTGTGCATCCGCGTTAACTTGTGTTACCGATGATATTATTTCATCCCTCGATAGAAATGAAGTCAGTGTCCTTATACTTATTGACTATTCTAGAGCATTCGACTCATTAAATCACAAGATACTAATAGCTTTATTACACTTCATAGGATTTACTCATTCGGCGGTCATTCTCCTGTCGTCTTATCTATCCCATAGATCTCAACAAATCAAAGTGAACGATACTTATTCCAAGAGTCTCTCTATACAACAGGGTGTTCCGCAGGGAAGCATTTTGGGTCCGTTATTGTATTTACTTTATACCTCTAATTTTTATTCTTACCTATCACATTGCAAATATCATCTTTATGCGGATGATACCCAATTATACTATTCGTTTAATAACTCCGATATGTTACATACCAACAATTTGATTAACGAGGACCTCAGAACTCTGCAGCAGCTATCAGTTGAACATGCACTCATTATTAATCCAACAAAGTCATGTGCTATCATTTTTGGAAACGAAAGTATACGTACTCAAGCAGAAAAAACCTTGAAGCTATATGTAGGGAATGAGCTCATTGAGTTTCATAGTGAGTGCAAAAACTTGGGACTTATTGTCGATACCAAACTAAGATTCAAAAGTCACATCACGGAAAAGATCAGGAGAGCCTATGGTTCATTGAAACTGATATTTAATCAAAGACACTATCTGAGTAGGAATATGAAAAAAAAACTGTGCGATTCTTTAGTCCTTTCTCACTTCAATCACTGTGACATCATATATTCCCCGTGTCTCGATAACATGGACTCTCGTCGTATTCAGAAAACTCAGAATTCCTGTGTACGACTGATATACGGTATAAGAAGGCGTGATAGAATATCAATATCATCTAAATTAAAGGAGATGAACTGGTTGAACATGTTTACCAGACGACAGCTGCATACTCTATGTTTCTTCTACAAAATTCTGAAAACGAAACAGCCTGAATATTTGCATGATAAAATAATTTTCAGAACAGACATACACAATTTGAACACAAGACAAAAATACTCGATCGTGATTCCTCAGCATAGAAAGGAACTTTTTAAAAAATCATTTAGATACCAAATTGCCCGCTGTGCAAGTCTCCTGGATGTACCCAACCTGTCCTTATCAATTAATGCCTATAAAAGAAAAATGAAACAGCACTTATTTGAACGGCAGTAACATCGTTTATGAATTGACTATTTCATTTCACGATCTCGTCAAATAAAATTTTCAATTTTAGTGGAAAAGAAAATAAAAATGTTACTTTAGGGAGGTTTCATCGGATGGTGTGGAAGAATCGGTCAATAGATCTAACACCATGCCATTTATTTACCAAAGTTATATTATGTATATCTATACATAATCAAATTCTGAATGTATCGTTTTTTTTGTGGTAAATAATAAATCATTATTATTATTATTATTATTATTATTATTCTCAAGATTGAGATGGATTTAGAATCCCGTTTCTCCTGCTGAAGGTGCAAACCCTGTTAGCGAATCGCGCGTCGGGTGCAAAAATATCAGTTTGGTGTTTGGATTATCGATCTCTATTTGAAGTTTCAGCTTTCAAACCACATATTCCATTTTCATCGTTCAACTCGAATTCATCTGGGGTGGAACCCATATCTTCCAGAAAATCGTCTGACGTTGTTTCTAATGACGATGGGCGTCATCTAGCGATTAAATTGAAAATATAGCATGATTAAAATTTATTTATTACAGCACCAGGACTTTTAGACAAGTGTAACCAACTATGTTCAAAATTAACGAATGAGATAGTCAAGATTTTGATGGAACGTCATGGAATTACAAATATATATTGATTATTTCGCAGGATTGCAACTTGTAATAGAAATTATTTCAAAATATCTTGGGGTGTGGTAGGTAGTAGTTATATCACTATTGATGAGCAAGCAAAAATATTTGAGGCGGTGGTGAGGACAGGGGATATTATAGTTATACTGATGGTAATAATAGAAGTGTTTCTGGTGATTGGTAAAAAAACTAGTTGTAGAGTCAAAAAAAATTAAATTTCCAGGAATAGAATGATGAAATTTTTAGGACTGGAGTAACACGAATCCATTTCGTGATCTACAAACTTCTACTTCATCCATCAACTGTGGTGATTCGAAATTAAATTGGCATTTGCATCATTAAATGGTTTCCGGAGCAGTCGACAACAATTTTCCATATAAACAAGGGGTATTGTAAAAAAACAAGAGTTCAATGTACGAAACAACTCGTCATATAGGTAAACCTTTGTTTTTTCAATTTATAAAACTGTCCCTTGAATAAGTGGAGAAGTATATTATATATATATATATATATATATATATATATATATATATATATATATGTATATGATGAAAAAAATTATAGAGAATAAATTTGAATGACGCGGTGTAGCCCAGGAAGGTATGTTGGATCGAAATGATGACTTTTTTATTGAACTGCTGCCAATATCTTCCAAAAAATACAGTAGCCTTCAAAGTTTGAAATTTTTTTCCAGAATTCTGTAGCTGATGGGTATACCAGCAGCCTGCCTCATGTTAATACGACAGGAAAATCACGACAACGGACAAATGAGCAAAAAGAGAAGGATTTGGGAAGACACTCACTTGCGAAAAAAAATGCTTTCTTGCCTTTTTTATTCTTAGACGAATGTGCAAAACACTTCATTCGAATTCAATCAAATGTCAAGCAACTTTAAGGCAATCCATGACAAATCAATAATGAATTATGCTCCACAAAAATTTGTAACAGAATACATAACTGATCACAAAATTCGAACACAAACACTTGAAATCACTCTCTTAGAAAATTTACAATTTACGGCTAACCATCTCCTTCCCCTGCAGCCTTTGATTATTAAGGTATGCCATTTGATATTCCTAAGTTGTCATTCAATTATAATTCTCAGGGCTCTGGAGTCCCCCTCAAATTGTTCATTTCAAAACAATATATTGAGATATATACAATTAATCGGATTTCACCTTTATCAATTATTATAAAGCTCTTCGCTCGATTAAAAGCAGTAATTGATTCTCCAAAGGCAAAATAATGGGGATCAGAAGAGAATTTCCAACAATTTTTTTAACGAAACCCGACCTGTTTCATTATTTTTGAATTCGTTCTGATCAAACTTGCGGAAGTAATCGTCAATTCTACGATTCTTATCACAATATCTTTTTCATCGCCGCAGACCCTATCTGGATGCTACTGAGCCTGAAGAAATGTGCCCCTTAGTTTTCTTTCATTCGAATAGCCTGTGTGGAATGCATAAAAGAAACTGAATTCAGCTCATTTCTGTGGAATGATGATGATTAGGGTGATGGTTATCTGGCATTTCAGGATAATATTTCCTCATAATAGTCAAAGCCTTTTTTTTATACACAAATTATACGGCTATCACGCCTGTTCAGATTGAGATCACGTTTTTCAGTTTGATCCCAGACAATCAGTGATGTCTGGTAATTTTTTTCTCATTATTCAATGAATAAGTAGGTATTGAGGAAGTTGTTGATGAATTCATACCTGCCTTATATTTGTTCCTTTTTTTTCAATTACATTATCCACATACGGCTAACTAATATAGGGCTTTACAATGAATTCTTTACCCTGAATATTTTCAAAATATAAAACATCACTGAGACCCATAACTGAAGGTTTGTATAAGGAGATTTAATCGAACGATATTGAGACTCAATCCCTGCATTAGCAAGCTGTTTTCAGTTACCTATCCAAACCAAATCGGCGGTATTAAATTTCTTCCAGGGGGGAAACCAAAATATTTTCGAATTGTTTTGAAATTGTGGAAATCTCTGAAACCAATAATAACTAAAAGCCAAGAGAATGTGATACATGGATCCAATGTCTATCATAGTAAATGAATGTTATTCGTGGTATTATTTTCATAACAGAAACCATTGACTTCGTCGACAGTCTTTCAGCAAGTAAGTAATCCTTTCACTAGCTCTCTACGCCATATCTTTGGAAGAATTTTTTGGGGAAAATATCTGCTAATTAATGCTCGATATCAAATTGATATAAGCAGCTCTTATAACCTTATATCATAGATACATATACCAGTTCTTTTAATACCTTTCAATAAATACACAATGAAAATATATTGATGGAGAACTCATTTGAAAAATACGACGGCGTATTAGGGTCACTATAAAAATGAAAAATTTCTCCATTGACAGATTTCAATCTGTCATTGACAGATTTCAATTTGGCATTGACACATTTGAATCTGTCAATCTAACAATGACAGATAAATAAGTTAGCCGTATGTGGATAATGTTTTAGAAAAGAAAATATAAGGCGGGAATGAATTCAGGAACAACTTCATTACTTATTCATTGAACGATAGCTGTAGTGAAACTTTCCCTGGGCTCGTGTGAGAAAAAAATCACCAGACCTCACTGATTTTCTGGGATCTAACTGAAAATCGTGATCTCAATCAAAGCAGGGGTATTGGCCGTATAATTTGAGTATAAAAAAGGAAGGCTCTGACTATTATGAGGAAATATTATCCTGAAATGCCAGATAAGCTTCACCCCATTCATCATCATTCCACAGGAATGAATTGAATTCAGTTTCTCTTATGCATTCCACACAGGCTATTCGAATAAAAGAAAACTAAGGGGCACATTTCCTCAAGCTCAGTAGATTCCAGATAGGGTCTAGGGCGATGAAAAAGCTTTTGTGATAAGAATCGTAGAATTGGCTATTTCTTCCGCACGTTGGATCAGAACGAATTCGAAAATAATGAAACAGGTCGGGTTTCTTTGAATGAATTGTTAGAATTTTTTTTCTGATCCCCTTTATTTTGTCGTAAGAGTCTCGATAAATGCTTTTATTCGAGCGAAGAGCTTTATGATAATTGGTAAAATGATGAAATACGTATAAGGTAGGAGTTATTCATGCCATTAGAACAAAAAAAAATGTTCAGAACATTGTATATACCTCGATATATTGTTTTGAAATGGACAATTCAAGGGGAAATTTAGAGCCCCGAGAATAATAAACGAATGACAACTTTGGAATATCAAATGGCATATATAATTGAAGGGTGCAGAGGAAGAGGGTGGTTAAAAATACATTTTTAATTTTGTAAGAGAGCGATTTCAAGTGTTTGGGTTCGAGTTTTGTTCTCAGTTATGTAGTCTGCTACAAATTTTTCCGAAGCATCATGATTCATTATCGTTTTGTTATGGATTGCCTTCAAGTGAAAAAGTCGCTTGATATACGATTGGTTTCGAATGAAGTGTTTTGCACATTTGTGTATGAATGAAAAAGGCAAGAAGGAGGATATTGTGAGGATATAACGAAATGTTGATTTCTACTGGGATCCCAAAATGGAATAATGAATACAAACAAAAGATTTTCATTAGGAGTGTTGAAAGAGTTATGAGTTATGATAAGGATCTATCAGTTATTCTTCTTTTTTTATCGGGAAAGAGTATCTTTCCAAATCCTTCTCTTTCCGCTCATTGGCCGTTGTCTTGATTCTCCTATCGTATAACCATAAAGCAGGCTACTGTTATACCCATCAGCTACAGAATTCTGCGAAAACTTTTTCAGGCTTCGGAGGTTACTGTTTATTTCTAAAGATATTGGCAGCAGTTTCATAAAAAAAGATATTCCAGTAAAAATCGTCATGTTTTTGATATAACATCCTGAACTACACTAGGTGATTTGAATCCATTCTCTGTGAATTGGAATCTGTGGTATAAAAGCTGAAACTCCAGATAGAGATCGATAACCCAAACACCAATCGGTCATTATTTGCACTCGACGCGAGTTTCGCCAACAGCGTTGCCATCTTCAGCAGAAAAAAATAGATTCTAGATCTTGAGAATAGGGTTGCCTATTTATATATTCCACAATCTCAGATAGTGCAGTATCTACCTGCAACGTGTTTTGGTCTGATGAGGCCAAAAAGGATAGCCCTTCTTCACCATTATGCTATTTTTACATTCTGCTATTTCTAGAACCCCAAATGCATCGAGTAGTCTTGTGTCATGCACATGTTTAACCAGTTTCATCTGGCATTGACAGATTATAATCTGTCATTGACAGATTTCAATCTGGCATCGACAGATTAAAATCTGTTAATGGAGATATTTTAAATTTTCACAGTGACCCTGATACGCCATCGTAGATAAACTCTACAAATGCAATGAACCTTGATTCTCTCCGAAAGTTTACAGGGCTTCATTTTTGGTTGTGATGACGCAAATTTAGATATCGCCAGAAGCTGGTGAGTGTTCCATAACCGACTCACATGCATTAGGATTGGCTTCTGGTCAGACAGTACACAAGGCGGGACAAAAAAATTTGAATTGTGGAAAATATTGGGTAATTTCATAAAACAAACTTGGTATGAAACTTACGTTTTGTCCAAATAATATGGAGTCTTAGCCTAGAACTCGAAGAAAAAGTTTTTTTTTCAATAATTACCGTGTGATAGATCTGATTTCTGATTGAGAATTATCAAAAGTAGCTATTTTTAAATATCACGCTTGTCGACAGTAATATGCCTGAGATAATTTTTACCCAAACAAATATAAGAAATATTTTAATGGATCTGAAGACGAATAAGGCTTGAGGATCTGATGAAATTCCAGCAATTGTTCTGAAAGCATTTGCCCCCGAATTGACACCAGTACTTTTGCGAATTATTCAAACTTTCATACACCTTGGGGTTTTTTCCTGGGCCCTGCAAGGACAGCAAGAGTTCCGCCAGTTCCTAAAAAATGGAAGAAAACTTTACCTTGTAATTACAGGCCAATTGCATTGCTTTCTATCATTTCCAAAGTCATGGAAAGAGCAATCAATATGAAGCTTATCAAATATCTAGAGAGATCAGGAATAATTAATGATCGACAATACGGGTTTCGCCATCAACGATCAACCAGTGACTTATTGACTTATGTTTCTCCTTTTTGGCAGCATTCTATCGAAGAATTCGAACAAACGAAAGCTGTTGCCCTCGATATTTCAAAAGAGTTTGATCGAGTTTGGCATCGGGGTCTCCTTTCTAAACTGCCGTCTTATGATTTGCCTCAGTTGTGTCCTTCATTGAAGAATTTCTCGTCTGATAGGTCTCTGTATGTGGTTGTTGATGGACTGTCATCTCATATTCTCCCAATGAATGCAGGTGTTCCACAGGGTTATGTTCTGGCGCCCACTTTGTTCCTGCTCCATATCAGTGATTTGCTCGAGAAAATATCTTGTTCATTATATAGTTTTGCAGTACTCTTCATACTAGTTTATCTTCCAGAGTCCCTATACCAGCTCGAGAATCAAAAATTCAAAGAAACATTCACGTCAATAAAATTAACGATGACTTGGTAAAAATAATAGAATGGAGTAACATGAACTTGGTGGAATTTAATGCTAGGAAAACCCAGGCACTTCTATTTTCAAGACAAGCCGATCTATCATCATCTTGTATTCAGATGTCAGGAGTAACTATTCCTACAAAGTCAAGTATCTCGATGCTAGAACTATGGTCAGTAATGATCTCTCATGGAAAAACCATGTAAGATCGATCGCTAGAGGTGCTTCCCAGAAACTTGGATTTCTATTTCGTGCGAAGAAACACTTCACTTGTCAGCTTCTAATGATCTACAAGGCGCAGATACGACCTGTCTTGGAATATGGTTCTCATGTGTGGAGTTCGGCACCAAAACATTCATTGAGGCTTCTCGATTCTATTCAGAGGAAGGCAATTTGTCTTGTTGGTGATTCTTCGCTCACAGACTCGCTCACTTCATTGGAACATCGTAGAAGGGTCGGAGACTTGTCTCTCTTCTATAGATATTTTCACGGTCGACGAGTACAGAATTTCCACCCATTTATTGTGAATTTGAAGACCTGTCGAACCTCTCTTGCTCAGAAATCCTTTTTCAATAGAACTGCTGAACTGTGGAACTCCTTGCCGAAAGAGGTCTTTCCTGAGGCTTACAAACTTTGAAAATTCAAAGTGAATGTTAATTCGTCTCTTGATTCACGCGGTGTTTGAACATTACAGGGCTCCCCTTTCGTGTAATATATATATATATATATATATATATATATATATATAAATATATATTATTGTTGTATACTCGAGAATCAGGAATGAGACGCCGGTAAATTATTTCATATTTTATTCCCAAACAAGACAAACATAGACTGAGTACAAATTCCTCGAATCAACCAACAACGGTGCTCGAGTAGTGCCGAAAAAATGGAATGGACGTAAAAACTGAAGAAACACTTTTTACCATGCCTACAACTATTCACAGGAGAAACGAACGAATTTAATATTTATCGTAAATATATCACAATCTCCGCTACCAATGGAAATTATAAAAGCATATAACAAAAGAAAAAAAAATATAATACAGAATCAAGGATATTACAGTTCCATATCATAATAACGTAACAGAATTACAATATTGCATACATACAAAAAAAACTATTTATTGTACCTTAGACGATCTGGGGGTTTTATTATTCTCTTAGGTCTAGATTCAGATGGTATGGCAACATAATCATGAATATCAGAAGCACTAGGTTGTTCAATCTGTAACTGTTCGTGGTTCTCATTATTCTCAGCAGAAATTTTAATGTCATGCAAACAACTCTGAATTTTAGTTTTTCTCATTTGATTCGTATGGCGTTTCCACCTTTTGTTTATTTCAGGTACCTTGACGATATAAGTACATTTACCTATAATTTTTTCTACTACCGCAGGTATCCAAGTGACTTTATTGAGCTCCCGATAGTCTTTCACGACAACTTTGTCTCCTAATTCGAACATTCTATCTACCCTGCCGCCAAAATGTTGAATCTGCTTTTCTTGATTTTCACGAACATTTTCTCGAACCTTGTCCAGGTAGTTTGGTTTTAACATGCTGAATCTTGTTCGAACATCGCGACCGAACATTAAAATGAAGGAGAGACACCTGTAGTAGTATGATTTATATTACGGTAATCTAAAAGAAAATTGCACAAAGTTGTATTCAAATCAATTTTTTTATTCCGACCTAGAGCATTTTTCAAAGCGTTTTTTATATTCTTTACGGCGTTTTCCGCTGCTCCGTTAGATTGTGCGTTATAAGGTGCAATTGATATATGTTTAATTCCATACTTACTTAAAAAATTTTGAAATTCGTAACTTGTGAAATTACGAGCATTATCGGAGACAATTGTTTTAGGTAAACCAAATCTAGCAAAAGTAGCAAGCAAAGCCGATATAGTAAATTGAGAAGTTATATTCGTAGTTGGAAAAACTTCCACCCATTTGGAGTGAGCGTCTAAAATAATGAAAAAGAATTTGTTCAGAAAAGGACCCATATAGTCGATGTGTATTCTAGAAAATACCTCTTCTGGCCATTTCCACGGGTTGAGCCTTAATTTTGGAGGACTCGCCTTATTTACTGCGCAATTTTCGCAACTGTTTGCTAAATCTTCGATATCTCTATTGATGCCTGGCCAATAGAAATACGACCGGGCCATACTTTTCATCTTGATAATACCAAGATGAGACATATGCAGCTGATTCAGCAAACGACTTCTTAGCTGTTGTGGAACAACTATTCTGTTGTTCCAGAGCAAAACTTCATCTTCAATAGAAAGTTCATGGCGTATTTTATAAAATTGCCTATATTTCTCGTCATTTTTGGAATATTTTGGCCAATTTGTTCTGAGAAATCTCATAACTGTTTGAATTATCGAATCTTTCACAGTAAATGACTTGATAGCTTGGAAATTTGTGGAAATAATTTCACTATCTGAAAAAAAATTCACATAATCCACATCAACAGACTCCCAAACTTCATTTTCATTATTTTTCACCGGCAAACGGGACAAAAAATCTGCTACATTTTTTTCCGATTTCACATATTCAATTTCATATTGGTAATTTGATAAAATAACAGCCCACCGTCGCAGACGATTTGCTGAATATTGGGGAATCCCCTTCTTGGGACTGAAAATTGCAAGAAGAGGTTTATTATCTGTTACCAGTGTGAACTTTTGAGCATATAAGTATTGGTTGAATTTGCAAAGGGCAAAAATAATGGCCAATCCTTCGCGTTCAACCTGTGGGTAATTTTTTTCCGCATCCGAAAGCGTACGCGACGCGTAAGCTATCGGACATTCTTGTCCATTCGGTAAAACGTGTGAAATTACACCTCCTACACCATACGGACTCGCATCCGTAGTGAGTTTGATTTTATAATCCGGGTTGAAATGAATCAATACATCTGAAGATGTGAGAATATCCTTCACCTTTTGAAAAGCATTCTCGCATTTTTCAGACCAGCACCACTTAACATTTTTCTTCAGTAAATTGTATAAGGGATGGAGTAAGGTAGCTAAATTAGGAACAAATTTTCCGTAATAGTTTATCATGCCCAATACTGATTGTAATTCTTTAGTATTTCTTGGTGCTTGAGCATTTTTTATTGCTGTGATCTTTTCAGTTGTGGTATGTAAACCGTTTTTATCGATTTTATAGCCTAGATAACTAACTTCTTTTTGGAAAAAAGAACATTTATCTGAACTAACCTTCAAACCAGCATCTTGCAAAATCGTCAATAATTTTTCTAACCGAATCAAATGCTCATATGGGTCCTTTCCACATACCAATATATCGTCCAGAAAACAGACACAACCTTCAATATTTTGTGTCAAAGACGACATTATCTTCTGGAATATGGCGGAAGCTGGCGAAATCCCGTATGGAAGCCTCTGGTATTGGAAAAGCCCCTTATGAGTGGAAATAGTAACCAGTTCTTTGGATTTATCATCCAAGCAAATTTGAGCGTATGCCTGTGACAGATCAATTTTTGAAAAAAAAGCACCACCCTGTAGTTTCGAAAATAATTCCTCGATTCGTGGTAGAGGAAATTGATCCACTTCTAGCACCGGATTCAAAGTCATTTTAAAATCGCCGCAAATTCTTACGGCACCCGATTTTTTTAGAACGGGTACAATAGGTGTTGCCCATTGAGAGTAGTCTACAGATTTAATTATGCCCAATTTTTCCAAATTCACTAATTCTGCTTCGACTCTTTCCCTGATACCGAAAGGAAGAGGTCGAGCCTTCAAAAATCTTGGAGTGATTTCCTGACTTTTCAATTTAAGAGAAACGGTCCCCTTATTGAATGTTCCCAACCCTGGAGAAAATACTTCAGGAAATTTACCTTTTAAACGATCAATATCAAAAGAATCTGTTGAGAAAAATACTTGATTTATTCTGAAATCATATAGAGCCATAAAATCTCTACCAAGAATAGGAGGACCACCCTGTTTTACAACAAATACATTCAATTTCTTAACAACACCATTATAAGAAATAGTAAAATTGCAGATTCCCAGAGCTAACATTCTCTCGCCTGTATAGACATTCAAACTTTTGTCTGGAGGAGAAAGTTTATAGTGAGAAAACTCTGATTTCCAAAATGACTCTGAGATTGCGGAAATACTAGCTCCAGTGTCCAGCTGAAAAGCATAATACTTATCGTCGATACCAATTTCAATAATGAACGGATTTTTTTCAATTTTCATGTTTGAGATCGAAAACAAATCTTCGCTTTCGATAAAATTTTGTGCGCGAACATTTTTCGATTGACTCTTACCACTATAATTTTTCTTAGGACAGGCCGGGGCTAGATGCCCTTTCGTTTTGCAGGTATGGCATACATAATTTTGAAAACGACACTTCTGTGTGGTATGATTCCCCCTACCACAACAACGACACTTTTCACTACACTTTTCACCATTCCGCTGATATTTTGAGGACGTCGACGCCTGATGAAATTTTCTGGAATTGACGTGAAGGATCGCTGGCTCCGTCTTGATAGTGGAATGGTTTCCTGAAGCTGAGGCCTCCGTTGACGCCATTTCCGCAGCAGCGGTTTCAACAACGTCGGAAAACAAGGCTGTGGGATTCTCCTTAAACAGCTTGGATTGAATTGATCCTTTATCAAAACCAATAACAAATCTGTCCCTCAGCATCATGTCTATCACCGCTTCTTCAAATTTACAATTCGCCGCCAGGTTCCTAACTCTAGCTGCCCATTCGTTAGCATTCTCATGCGAGTTTTTGAAGGAAGCAAAAAATTTCGATCTCGCCAGAAAAACAGATTCTGAAACTTTGAAGTATTTGTCAAACAATTCGGTGAGTTCTTTGTATGACTTGTCTTCAGGTGACCTTGGTATGCACAGATTAAAAATCAGCTTGTACGCCTCCTCGTCTAGAGCATTGAGTAAAATCGCCTTCTGCTTAGCGTCTTCTGTGATGGCATTCACCAAAAAGTAGTTATCCAACCGTCTCTTATAAATTCCCCAATCGCTATCCTGAGCACTGAATTCCCGCACTTGTCCATAATATGATGGATTTTGCATCTTGGAAATTATGCAACGGCAATGATTTTCTCATGTAGGTTCAGACACTTCTTATGTGTAAATTTCCTCGTCGCCACTTGTTGTATACTCGAGAATCAGAAATGAGACGCCGGTAAATTATTTCATATTTTATTCCCAAACAAGACAAACATAGACTGAGTACAAATTCCTCGAATCAACCAACAACGGTGCTCGAGTAGTGCCGAAAAAATGGAATGGACGTAAAAACTGAAGAAACACTTTTTACCATGCCTACAACTATTCACAGGAGAAACGAACGAATTTAATATTTATCGTAAATATATCACAATTATATATATTAATTATATATTATTTTATATATTATTTGTCTATTGTTGAAGAGGTCGTTAATTCTGTGGTTCTGTAGTACTGTCGTTCGCAAGACTAGGCACTGAACAAGATGTTTCATCTAGCAAATAATTGATATGAAACAGAAAAATGGTAGGTATGGGAGTGATTGAAGGAGTGCTGCAAGAGATTGAGTTTCGAATGTCGTTCCAGTTCCAGCGTGAAAATGTGTGACCCTTCCCAATGGCGGTAGTTTCATTCCAACTGAGAGTGAAGCTACTAAAATGCAGACTTATATGATGGTGTCAATTGAATCTGACGCCAATCTGATATGCAATGCGATCTCGAATACTAGTTGAAGTATGATTTCTGAATTGATCTCAACGGAACAGTTTTCTGTTAGTTGTTAGACTGTAATTCAGTCAAATAATGGATTAGGAGTATGTTTTCCAAAGGATGCGTCGAAAAGTCACCGTTTCTTTCAAGAATACCTATATCGATTGAATCAAAAACAACCTAAACTCTCGAAACCAAGTCTCTAGCCCATATTTTGTGTATCGACTACATTTTTCTACGGAAATTACGTACTGAAAGACAAACTCAACGCACTCCTTTCGCTCGAGATTCCGGGCCATTTTTGAAAAATAATGAATTATTTTGAACTGTCGTCTTGAGGTACGTGACGCTACTTATTCATTACTGTATGAATATAAAATACTTTTCAACATCAAAAAAGTTACCCCGTTACATTTTATCAACTGCTCCATAATTTTCTGAATGAGTGGAGAAAGCTCATTATTATTTTTTATTATTATCCCAGAGAAAACTACTTATCTCGCAGGAGATGTGTTGTTATCATGCTGGAGAGATAGATTTTCATTATAGCAACAACAGTTTTGTTTTCATGTATTTCATCATGTGGGGAGTTATGAGTGTTCTCTCATCTGGTTCATTTGTAGTTATCATACAGGTTTATGTTGAATGTGATCCCCTTATTATCTAAAGGTAGTTTCTAGCATACTTTTCAAATCGCAAATCCGACAAAGGCAACCTAAATTGAATGAATCGATCAAATTAATTGACAGATTCAACTCAGTCCCATCAGTCATACCTATACGAACATACTAGGAAGGATTATCGGATATAATCATATGGGATGAAATAGATAAATGCGTTGTGAAACGGGACTGGACATCAACTCAATTATAAACGCACACGCTTCTATATCGGGCATAAACTGATTATTGGAGTTTCATGAAGGATTATATAGAAATGACAGTGAAGTTGAATCAGCTAAATATTGGGATCTATTTAGCTATATTTTATATTTGTCAAACTTTCACTTCTTTATATCTACGATTTCATCTGGTTTTCACATTGTAATATTTTCATTTGTATTATAGCGTCTATGTCACAACTCAAATCAGGCACAAGCTGTCCCCACTACAGCTTCAGTGATTAATCTGTTCATTCATCACAAATATTATATGTCAAAATTGAAGATTCATGAATAAACATTATTATAATCATTATTTAATAATTGTCAATCATACCACGAGCAGATTATGAAATGAAACGATTTCCAGCAAAATAACAGAGTTCTGGAAGTGATGCGAAAGATTTTGCTTTATAGTGCAAGCGCTGCGAAACATTCCGTTTGAAAAAACCGATGACCTCATTCTGATTGATTATTTGAGTTGAGAAAGACTTAATTAATGATATTGTGGAGGTTGCCGGACGGAATTATGGTCCAGTTTTTTTTCGGTCCTATAATAGTTTTCGCTTCCATCGCTGTAGCTGCGAAAAAAAAATTGTTATTGACTATTAACACCTGGTTTAGGTGAGGTATGGAGAAAAACGGCATGATCTTATTCAATACAAATTTAATAAAAAAAGTGGTTTACCTATTAATAAGTAGTGAAAAATTCATTCAGGTAAGTTTTGACAATTATTGCCGATGCATTTGCGAAAGAAAATACAATTGATTTCGCTTTTTCTACAAGTGCAAAACATTGTCAGGCATTCAGCATTATATTTGCAAAGCCTGATCAAAGAATTTGTCATAGGTGGTTTTGCCATTTGCACCGGGTACAACTTTCCATCTCGTCTTTCATAACCGAATTGGAGTAAGTTCGGAGGCCCATGTATTGCAGCCCTTAAGCAATGTAAATACAAAACATCAAAAGTTCTAATAATTTCAGATACATTTGAATTGAATCCCAGCTTAAAAGATATTTTTTGGCTGGTCCTTCAAACCAAATCCCTCAAAAACTACTATTCGATAGCTTATGCTAAAAGTGGATGTTGAGTACGAAAAGATCGGAATCTGCACAATTTATAAAAACTTTTTCAATTCCTTCACGAACAGCAACAAAAATATGGCTGAAAATCCTTCAATCTGCTTCTGGAGAGATGAATGAACATATTTCGACGGAAAGAGGTTTCATTTTCTTCTTAATTATTGATGTAATAGTGTTCATTAATAATGTTACGAAATTTTCTAGCGCCGGCCTTGTCGCTCGTAAACGCAGAATAATATGAATCTAACAATTCAGAAGACCTATTACCTTGGAGCTCGAAGATTTTTTGGAATCTTCATATCCACCTGTAATGGCCAGCTGGGATTTTGGTTGAAGGACTTGATATAAATATTTGTAGTCAGTTTCAGTTAGTTTCGGTTTAGCAGTGTCTGAGGTGTTCTTTTTTTTAATGATTTATTCAACGTCGGCCTGTTTTCCCTACCAAGGCCAATCATCGACTCCGGTGACCACATTTCCCCCAACCGAACATTTTGCCGAACACTCTGGTATTCCAACCAGAGGTAGGGATCCTTTACGAGTCCAACAACCATGGACTCAGGACCGCCGGCTTTACGTCTCCTCCGGAGGACAGCAATTCCTCAATATATCTTGTGTTCATTGATATATTGCCTGCGAGCTATGATATAATACTTTGCTACAGTTTTATGAGCTTTCGACGAGGTCTTTCCCTGCTGCTTAGCTTCAGATATCGAATGACTAGTCAACATGGAGAGCTAGGCCATGTCCGTGAGGTATTCTTTTCATCATTCTTTTGTTGATTAACTATCATGATTGTAACGGTCATAGAATCTCCGCCACTTAATGTCCCCTTCGAAGTCATTGTCACAGTATCTAAGATTTTTCAACAAACATATGTTCCGATTTAGTTAGGTAGGTGGTGAATGAATTCGGCTGGAGCTGTATGTTGCGGTGTCTTTCTGTTCGTTACACTGATATATATATATATATATATATATATATATATATATATATATATATATATATATATATTCACTAAACACCGCTAATGCTTCATGGAGTGTATTGCCTGACAATTTCAGATTTTGACTGCTTAATGAGACTTGTTTGAAAGTCTTCCATTTCGGCGTGAATGTGCATTTCTTCGCGGCATCTTTTATAAGAATTTCATCACACAACTTTTCCTCTGGTATAAGTTCAGTAGTGGATAGTTCCTTCCGTAATTCCTTAGCACACATGACGATTTTGCTACAGTCTAGCCGACGTACATGTTCAGCTATTTCCTTAATGAACTTCCTGCCATGAAAACCAAAGAAGATTGCTTCCTCTCAGTAAGATATGAGAATGAAACCTTGTCACCAAATTTATCGATCAGCATCAGTTTGAGATCACGATTAGAACTACATCCTCTATTTCAGCGAGTACAGTCATGCGTTGAGCCAAGTATGTCAATTCAAAAGCGGTCGTCGAAACACCGTCTTTTATATCCGCCATTAATTTCTCAAAAGCAGCCAGTAACTGTATTTGTGATATTTGTTGTTGGTCGACCTCTTTCGTTACTAGAAGATATTCGTGATGAAACGTAATTTCTTTATGATATTGGAAGTTTCTGCAAACAAATCTTCCGGTGTTTCGTATAACAAATTTTTGTGAAAATTTCATAGTATTATCAACGCATTGAAAAACAGCAAAGCTGCTGAAATTTCAGTCTTTGCGTCGCCTTGCTGCATTTGAATAGTTTCTTTCGTTTCATTCACCAGTTCAGCATGATTTTTCGTTCGCCTTTTTTTAATCTAATAATTGTAGCGATATTTATTCACTTTAAAGAAAATTATCACAAAATTCGAAGCACTGCTATTTTAAATATTGGAAAATGTATCTGTCATGATAATGGATGAAGTTCAGCTTTAACTGAAGTCACAAAAACTGTTGAGAAAAGCGCGGCCCGCTCCAAAACTCGAAAGAAGGTATGTGACGCTGGGAAGGAGATATATAATAAAACTGACAACGGTCTTCTCTGGCAACTTTCAGTTCCAGGTTTGGAAGGATCTTGCAAAAACATTCCAGTCGAGAAATAGCGGTCAATGGTTTTTGCATTCTATACAACATTTTTTTTCAACAACTACAGCGATGGAATCGAAAACTCCTATTATAGGGCCGAAAAAAAAAACTGGACCATAATTCCGTTCGGCAACCTCCAAATTATTATTCTTCAAGTCTTCCTCAACTCAAATCATCAATCAGAATGAGGTCATCGGTTTTTTCAAACGGAATGTTTCGCAGCGCCCGCTCTATTATGTATTTCAATTATAAAGACGGGAGGGGAGGTACATATTATTGATACAAGTGAGGCGCTGAAGGAAATATGGGTAATACTTCGGTCGCTATGAGCTCCTTTTTTTGTTTTGTTTTTTGTGAAACAGGTCCATTTTGTTGTAAAACTTTACAATTTTTCACATCAAATTTCTGTTGTTTGAACCCACATTCGTCCTTCTGATCAAACATTACTCACCTCTTATTCACTCGTTTTCAACATTTTTAAGCAGAAAAACCATTAGTTTTTCAAAGAAAACATTCATTTTCAACTATAACCAATTTGTTGTGATGTCATAGTGCAATGACAGTCGAAAGTGATGTATTTGCAGTGTTGCCGCTTTCATTGTGATTGTTACGAACTGAATGTATTGATGTTGACTTTTGGAGAGAGTTGGATTTTTTGAAAAAATAATGTTTTTTTCTTACATAAATGTTGAAAACGAGTGATGAAAGGGTGAGTATGGTTTGATCAGAAAAAGGACGAATTTTGTGTGTTCAAACAACAGAAATATGATGTGAAAAATTGTGAAATTTAACAAAGAAGTGGACCTGTATCTCCGAAAATATACGAGACCGCCGAAAACTTATTGAAAAGTGTCTATGAAGTGGATTCATAATCGAGGTTACTCCGTAGGTTATAGTTATGAATCACATCTTATATGCATTACCTTCAATTAGTTAATACAAAAAAGCGTCACATTCTCTGACTATCACTCTCTCCACCAGCCTTCCTTCCAACTATCTGTACTATTTCTCTTTAGATTAGAAGTATAAGTGTTTGTTTTATTATGCAACAATGACACCTCTTACTATATATATATATAGCCAACGTCTGTGTTATCTATAGGTTGATGACTACAACTCAAGCTCTGCTTAGGTAGCTCAGCCTTCAAAATTTGCTTATTTATGATTCAATTTATATGTATAATCATCAAAATATGTAATTACCTGAATAAATGTATCTATCTATCTATCTATCTATCTATCTACTTCATTTGGATTTTCTGTAGAGGAGACCGGATTACGTGAGTTCCACAAAAAAAAAATCAAGAAAAATGGTGCTCATAGCAACCGAAGTATTACCGAAATATGTTTTACTGGGAAATTCTGGAAAACAATCAGTGAGTGATTAACACAAATATAACTTTGACCTGCGAGTAACTTGAGGAAGGTAATTCATGGTGAAATTAGAGAGATAGCTTTGAAAATCTTATAATCAAAATCAAAATGTGAGTTGATGAATTTCAAATCAAATCAATTTATTTTCCTTTAAAATGTACTTTTGTCGTTTAAAGGAAAATAAATTGATTTGATTTGAAATTCATCAACTCACATTTTGATTTTGATTATAAGATTTTCAAAGCTATCTTCTACTTCAGACACATGTGTTGAAACTATCATAAATTTTCCAACACTAAGAGATAATTTACCAGGGGTAGATACTTGATATAATATGGAGATAATAATAATATCCTTCATTTCCATTGACTTGAGAATACAAGTTTTGATGTTTCATGGAGATGGATTTCAGATTCGTCACTATTAACACCACAACAATGCAAAATGCTGATTATAAAAGTAAATGATAGTAAATAATTCACTCAACAATAGAAATAGTAACAATGAAAACGTGGAAAGTACAACGTGAAATGGAACGAACAAAACTGAATTTAAGATTGATTTTATCGGATTCACCAAACGCATTCATATTTCAAATACTTCGAATCTGATTATCAAACTTCTCTGTAAGTGGAAATCAAAAATTAAATGAATTAATCAATATGGCGGAATCTGCTCCACAGAAGTTTTCGTTTTTTCCCCAAAGATTCAGTGGTTTCCATAGTGAAACTGGTACGCCCTCAGTGTTTTTCTATCCTTCATTAATTAGTTGAATAATGGAAGATGAATATACACGAATTTTACATTGGTTATGCTGAAGAAATATCATAAAACCAATAAAAAAAAGGCTAATCGGTTTGTTAATTGTTTGCCCCCCAGACATCATGTGATCTGGAATGCCTGATAACTAATGCATATCAAGCAACGCAAAATTATTTCACTGGCAGAAGTCGCGGCAACAGATAGTTTTCAATACTTGAAAAAACTTCTCAGTCCAAATTCCACGAATATTGTAATATCTATATTTGATTGACGAAACTTGTTTGAAATTTTTTTCAATACTGTGTTTTATCTTCCAGATATCACTGAGGAAAAACTATTCAACACAACACCCCATCGAAGATACAATGTAGCTGAAGTGTAATAAAACTCCCTTCTTGTAGAAGAACAGGGCATATCAGGATGATGGAATCAAACATGACAGAAAACGACACAGATTGCGAAAACATCTTGAGTTCCGGCAATCCTTTAAGGAACATTTATTTCCAAAGCACCGTTTATGGGATGTACGCTCTCATATTCGTGGTATCGCTTCTGGGAAACAACTTCATTTGCTACGTGGTGGTATCGTCTCCAAGGATGCATACCGTCACAAATTTTTTCATCATGAACTTGGCCGTTGGTGACATGCTAATCATTGTCCTCTGCGTCCCCTTCACGTCTGTGGCTATGATGAAGCAGTATTGGACCTTCGGCAGCATCATGTGTCCAGTCGTGAGCTATTTTCAAGCATTGTCGGTGTTCATCAGTGCATATACTTTAGTGGCGATCAGCATAGACAAGTATATGGTGATTATGTGGCCTCTGAAACCGCGGATAACAAAAAAATTCGCTGCTTCTACTATCGCACTCGTATGGTTGATTGCTGGGACGACTGTTCTGCCATCTGGGATTTTCGCGAATCTCATCCAACCAGGGTATCCTCAGTATGTAAATTGTGGCAGGTGAGTTTCTCAACTACAAAGTTCTTTCATTGAATTTCACGTCAGCAATAGCGATGGCTCTACTGAGAGTTATGAAAGAGTTTTTAATCTGGGATTGATCATTTCTGCTGAGGTTTATGTCTTGTCCATGTATATTAGTCAATGAAATGTAACATTTTTCAGGCCTTATAGTGTGCGTTTCTTCCATTGTCTATATTATTCACTTTATTGTAACCTGTTGCTAAGAACGACAGGATAGAAATACAAATCAAATAAGAAAATCAAATCCCAAACGGGAGGTTGAAATGGATTTTCTGGTCGATAATGAAATTAAGGATCGATTGAAGAAAATAATGTTGTTACAAAAAAATCGAGATATCGAATATAAAATATTAGTCAAAAAATGTTTAAATAAAGAAATAAATGAAATAATATTGTGACAAGAAAATTGAAATGTCGAATGTGAAATACTAGTAAACAAATGTGAATGAGGAAATAAATGTAATATTATGGACAAATGTTGAAACCATGTTTCAACTCGATATCCTCTTTCCTGCGCTCACCTAAAGATACAATACTCAACGAATCACAACGAATATATGAAATTTCTTGCCACGACTGCCCGAAAACATATATAGGACAGACAATATATATATAAATATATATATATAAAGGAAAGTAACTCGTGACTGATTAATGAATATGTAGTGAATATTTTGGGGTCTCAGTCAGTTGTGTTGGGCTATATCACAAAAAAAACTCTTTGTTATTCGTCAAGCTTTCGGCAATCTTTATTGCCTTCTTCAGGATGTCTATAATACATAACACAGCAAAAACACTCCACTCCAGAATCATTCGCGGAGCAATAGAAATTGAAAAACGCCCTCAATGCCTCAACAAACGAGACGACTCACAAAGACTCCCCAATTCCTGGAAACCATTATTATCCCTTCGAACAAATCCATTAATTGATCCTTCTCAAACCAGACCTGTATACAGTCCGACAGTTTCAACAACGTCGGATTCTCCCACAGCTATAAATACCATCCCTCCATCTACCAAACCACAATCTTCACTCTGCCAAGATGAGTGCTGGGGGTTAAGAAGACTTAGGCGTCGCCATCAAGTCGAGCAGTCTTGAGAATGGCTCCAAAGTGGGAGCCGAAACGTCGAAAGAAGAAAAATTCCAGACGCGGTTCAACCGGAAGTTCCAGAGAGCATATATATATATATAAATATATATATATATATATATATATATATATATATATATATATATATATATATATATATCTAAATGAATGAAATGATAACGGCATTCAGACAAATCATGAGAAATTGAGAAAAATAAACTTCTTCAAGCGGGATTCGAACCCACGACTTTCCGTTCTCTAGGCGGATGCTCTACCACTGAGCTATCGAAGACCCTGAGTTCTTCATCGCAAATTCTTTTGTTAGTTGTTATTATTCAATCGAGAACCTTCGGCGGATTTCGACTGACGGAGGTGTTAGAAGGAAAGGATACACATTCATTATCATATGGTCTTAGTACCGAATTGTACCTTTCAACCGAAGCGCCGTCGATGTTTATCGACTTCAGCAGGTATCAGGTGTAGATACCAACCAGATGATTTCAAGCCGGAAATAGAAACGATAGATGTATTAGTGTTTGTATAATTAACAAATGAATGGAATGATAACAGCATTCAGACAAATCATAAGAAATTGATAAAACTTCTTCAAGCGGGATTCGAAGGTCGTGGGTTCGAATCCCGCTTGGAGAAGTTAATTTTTCTCAATTTCTTATGATTTGTCTGAATGCCTTTATCATTTCACTCATTTGTTAACTATACAGACACTAATACATATATAGTTTAAATATATATATATATATATATATATATATATATATATAGAACAAAACTCCAGACGCGGTTCAACCCGAACTCAACACCAACATATATATATATATATATATATATATATATATATATATATATATATATATATATATATATATATATATATATATATATAAATATATATCTTTCACATATCCCTTGTGATTCGTTGGGTATTGTATCTTTGGGTGAGCGCAGGAAAGAGGATATTGAGTACGTTCGACTTGAAACTTGGTTTCAACATTTATTCATAATATTTCATTTTTTCTTCATTTACATTTCTTGACTAATATTTCATATTGGTCGATTGATTTTGTGAGTTTGTTTGTGGGCAGTTAAAAAGGGGACTCTTTGTTATCTGTCAAGCTTTCGGCAAATTTATTACCTTCGTCAGGACAACTAAAAATAATACATTGGATGATATTTTGTAAAGATAGAAATATGGAACACTCACCAACGTTAGAATAAGATATAATTTGGTACAAAACAGACAGACAAAACATTGAAGAATATTGTATATGTCAGATTTTGATATAATGTCATGTGGGAAAATTCTGAATACCAGGTGATTTTCTCGTATTCAAGTAGAAATGGATAAATTTTACTGAAATCATTACGATCGGTTTTTTTCTTCATAGAATGTTCTTCTTAATTGATATGTGTCATTTCTAAAAATGTTCTCTTGGTTATATTTGTTTTTCTATTCAAAATTTCTGGGTGTTCAAAATCCATCTTGTGATCCTCAATAATGACGTGTTCACTCGAAGCGCAAGAATTATCGTTTCGTCTGCAGTCGCTTTCATTTGAAATAATGCGACTATTTGAGGGTCTAGATGTTTGGCCTATATGGATTTGGAACACCCAGAAAATTTGGATGGAGAAACAAATATAACCAAAGGAACATTTTTAGAAGTGACACATATTGATAACGAAGAGCATTATTCTATGAACAAAAAACAGATTCTAATGATTTAAGACAAATTTATACATTTCCACTTGAATACGAGAAAGATAGAGACGAGTATGGACAGATATTCGTCTCACAGTTCTTGAAAATGAATTCAAAATGGAATTCGAAACGTCGAACAATTCAGAAAATACCTAACGGATAAAAACCCAGAAAAATTCATCTTGTATATCGAAGATCCGTGAAAACATCAATTTCTACATAATACCTGGATGGGCAGGATGCAGCCTTAATATCGGACGCAGTCGGATAATGACTGAGGAGAGTCATTATAAATACCAGTTTCCGTGGAGAACAGACAATTGAAGTCTTTGCTAGCTCTTGCTTGGTTGCTTCGTAAGGGGAGTGATTGACCAGGACGGTATGGACAGATATTCGTCTCACAGTTCTTGAAAATGAATTCAAAATGGAATTCGAAACGTCGAACAATTCAGAAAATACCTAACGGATAAAAACCCAGAAAAATTCATCTTGTATATCGAAGATCCGTGAAAACATCAATTTCTACATAATACCTGGATGGGCAGGATGCAGCCTTAATATCGGACGCAGTCGGATAATGACTGAGGATAGTCATTATAAATACCAGTTTCCGTGGAGAACAGACAATTGAAGTCTTTGCTAGCTCTTGCTTGGTTGCTTCGTAAGGGGAGTGATTGACCAGGACGGTATGGACAGATATTCGTCTCACAGTTCTTGAAAATGAATTCAAAATGGAATTCGAAACGTCGAACAATTCAGAAAATACCTAACGGATAAAAACCCAGAAAAATTCATCTTGTATATCGAAGATCCGTGAAAACATCAATTTCTACATAATACCTGGATGGGCAGGATGCAGCCTTAATATCGGACGCAGTCGGATAATGACTGAGGAGAGTCATTATAAATACCAGTTTCCGTGGAGAACAGACAATTGAAGTCTTTGCTAGCTCTTGCTTGGTTGCTTCGTAAGGGGAGTGATTGACCAGGACGGTATGGACAGATATTCGTCTCACAGTTCTTGAAAATGAATTCAAAATGGAATTCGAAACGTCGAAAAATTCAGAAAATACCTAACGGATAAAAACCCAGAAAAATTCATCTTGTATATCGAAGATCCGTGAAAACATCAATTTCTACATAATACCTGAATGGGCAGGATGCAGCCTTAATATCGGACGCAGTCGGATAATGACTGAGGAGAGTCATTATAAATACCAGTTTCCGTGGAGAACAGACAATTGAAGTCTTTGCTAGCTCTTGCTTGGTTGCTTCGTAAGGGGAGTGATTGACCAGGACGGTATGGACAGATATTCGTCTCACAGTTCTTGAAAATGAATTCAAAATGGAATTCGAAACGTCGAACAATTCAGAAAATACCTAACGGATAAAAACCCAGAAAAATTCATCTTGTATATATATATATACTTTTTTCAATTGAGATTCTTGGGGTTTTGATTCAATATGAAATGAGATCTCAGCGTCAAGTCGCAAATCCTTGCCTTCGTGACAACAACACCTGAGCAGTAGGCAGACCTCAGCTTGAAGTAACATTAACTTCTTGAAAATGGCTTCGAAATCGGAGCCGAAACGTCTAGACGCAGTTCAACTCGAACTCAACGACAGTAATGTTCGTCTACTTGAAACTTAAAACTTACTTAAAAGTTAGTTATATTTTTTTAGTGAAATCGCTCAACCCGCTACGCTCGTTTCGCAAACCTTTTCACTCACAAAATAAAACCCTACTTTCAACACTCATGTCGTAAATAGCTATTCTATGTCATCATCACAATTTCCTCCCATGTTTGAGCGTTGTGTTCTTCCTCTTGGAGTGTCTGGGGATTATTTCAAGATTACACTTGTAACCTCGCTTGGGTTTTCCATTCAAACAACTCAAATAGCGAAAACATGCTTCGATGAAGGCGGAAGTTCTGATAAACTTTCTGGCATTATAATATAACTTCGACGAGATCCCTAATACCAGTTAACCCCCTCCTTAACACGGCAGTTTGAGCCATGTATCAATCCTTTCAACCGCTATTGTTCCGGATTTTGCATAAATTCAGTCCACTTGACGCTATCATTACAGTGATGAAAATTCTCACGGAACAGTATGAATAGATTCAATATTATAGTCACTATTAATATGTTACTTTTTGTTATTGAATTGGTCTTACAACGTATAATACAGGGGTTAATGGGATATTATTTCACTTCGTTCAGGTTTGTCATTGGTTTACAACACAAATACAGTGGAAACATTCGACATTGTCGATAGTCAAACTTTTTTTCAACAAATAAAGTGTTTTGGCATGTTCAGTTTCGAAACACCGTCATATCAACCAATTTCCGAGATGAATTGATACAATTATGATAATAAGGAGTTGAAGATACACAGCAATATATTTTAAAGTTATTTCAAGTTAAGGTCATATATTGAATTCTATAAAAATACTCACAGGGTGATGATCAACTCATAGAATTCCTATAGATCCATTTGAAGTAATTCTTCGACAGAGATGTCTTCTTGGTTTCAACATTTATTCATACTATTTCATTCATTTCTTTATTTATTTATTTTTGACTAATATTTCACATAATATATCCCAAATTTCTTGTCACAATATCATTTCATTGATTCCTTCATTTGAATTTTTTTTGACTAATATTTCATATTCGATATCTTGTAACAACATTCTTTCCTTTGATCAATCAAATCATGATTTCACTATTGGTTATTGGTTTTGATTCTCTTATTTGATTCGTATTTTATCCTTCTTTCTCAGCAACAGGTTTCGATAGAGTTGATAATGTAGACGATAGAAGTCCGAACCATTCCCATACATTATTTTCTTCAACTCCAGAATTTAAAGCAAAATGAAGGTTTCATGTAAGTTGTTTTTCAGTACGTGTCTTTGTGAAATCTGGGTTGAAAATTTAGTTCAGAGAGAGATTTTTATGGTTTCACCGTCTGATTCACTCGACCCAACTATGGAGACTAACTTGGTTGTTCTTGGAAAAATCGATCACTTTTCCGGGCATTTTTTTTTTGAAGAATTCATCCCACTTCCAGAATGAAATATAGATCATAACTCACAGAGAACCATTTTGTGAAATAAACTCGGATTTTATGCTATTGAAAATTCAAAGTCAATTGACACCATCATAACAGTTTGCAATTCAGTATCTTCATTTCCAACTGGGACAAAACAATCGCCATCAGCGCCTTCGGTGGTCTTTGACCCAAAGCTTGAAGATCTCTTCAGGAAGGAGTAACATCACTGTATAAATTCATTTTTCTGTTTTGTGGTCAAAATTAGTTCCATGTTTGTAAAGCATCAATGTCAAAAGCACTCAGTTCTGGTGATCAACAATTTGGCAGACAGGCATTATTCCAAGCTCAACGAAACCCCGTGATGAACGATTATTCACAGATGTCAATGGCCATGACATGAGCAGAGTTTGATTCGTTCATTTCTGCACTTGCGAATAATCAAGAGTTCGACAAATATTTCTGTTTTTGTCGTCGACAAATCGACCTTCAATTGGAGGAAATGTTTCGCTATTGGGATTCTATATGGCTGGGTTGTTCATGAGTTGTACCACTTCAGTGATTTATATTTGTCGGAATTGAAAGAGCTGCAGGAACAAAAGACCGAGGAAAACAATATCGATGGATTTATTTTTAATTTCCTCTTCACTTCTATTATGATTGTACCTACGTATAATGATACGAGATCTAACACTTTTGTCAAAAAGCTGGATGGAATGAGAGAAGAAACACAAAATGATTAGTTTATATATATATATATATATATATATATATATATGTTCGGATAGGTTTCCGCGGTCAGTTGTGTGTTATTGTTGAGTTCGGGTTGAACCGCGTCTGGAGTTTTGTTCTCGACGTTTCGGCTCCGATTTTGGAGCCATTTTCAAGAGGTGAATGTGACTTCACGCTGAGGTCTCAATCTGCCTACTCCTCAGGTGTTGTCACAGGGGGCAAGGGTTTGTGACTTGACGCCGGGGCCTCAATCTGCCTACTCCCCAGGTCTCGTCACGAGTTCTTCCTAAGGTCTCAATCTGCCTACTCCTTAGATCGAACTGAGGTATCGAGGGATGTTGGGTAGGATTTATAGCAGCGGGTGCTACTAAAGGACCGTCGGATGTCTTGGTGGGGACTGGGCATCTGGAAATTAGGGGTTTCCATGCAGTTGGAAGTCTCTGGCCGTCGTCACGTTTATTTAAGCAGGAAGGTCGCTTCTCGATTTCGATGGCCTCGCGAATTATACGAGCTTGTAGTGATTTTGCTGTGGCGATGGTCTTAGTGTTCGCAAAGTCTATATTGTGTCCTGTCTCTTGATGATGTTTGGACAGAGCTGAAGATGGGTCTGATTTTCGGACAGCAAGTTGATGTTCGTATACTCTACTTGTCACACGTAGGCCAAACCAACAGACGAAAAATTAGTAAAAACAGCCTCTTTCCTTTTGTCATGTGATACTCTAAACCTGTCAAATTTGACATTTTTCTCGAAAATCCTCAAAAAATCTTTTTTTTTGGAAATTTCGAAAAATGCCAGAGAGAAAAAGTGCTCAGTTTCCAATTTTATACCGTTGCTCGAAATTTGGACTCTTCACTGTCACTTCGACTTTTTTCCAATTTTTTTTAATTTTTCGAATCTTTCGCTCTATCGATTCGAACGAAACATGATTCAAATTTCATAATTTTGATGAATACGAGACTTCAATGTCATATCTTGCCCAGAAAATACCCGCATTGGCCTGTTACCAGAAAAAGAAATGAATACACCTCCAGAAATTCGTCTTTGTTGTTGCAAAGTTCATCTAGTTTTTTCATCTCATTGTTGAACTGATTCGGTTTTTCCATGTATGGACGTTAATATGTCAGTAATCGAATGAACGAATTCCTCTTCATTCTTATTACACTCCTATTTTTTTTTCAATAGATTTTTATCCAGTTTGATTATTTTTCTGACCAATAATTCAGTTACAAACTAACCCGAAATATCATACTTTTCTGTAAACTAAACATTGACCTACAGTTTCAAAACTATTCAAAAGACTTTGGTTCTAGCGATTTGTACTAAACATGATATAGAATTTCGTGATTTTAAACATTACAAGACTAATGCAACATGTCGGGAAGAAAATAATAGGTACTGATCAAATCGAAATGAAATTTTCCCTCAGTAGGGTTTTGGAACAAATTTTTAGTTTTGGTTAATGTCAAATTATTGCTTTCAATAAATCGGGTTGTTTTGTGTACATATTTTCGTACATTTATACACAAATGAGTTTTATGTACAATGTTATCCACGCAAGATAAAGTGGAAATCGTTCTTTCATGTGGTGAGAATGTGCCATATCGAGTGTAATAAGAATAAAGAGAAATACGTTTTTTCGATTACTGACATATTAACGTCCATACATGGAAAAACCGAATCAGTTTAACAATGAAATGAAAAAACTAAATGAACTTTGCAACAACAAAGACGAATTTCTGGAGGTGTATTCATTTCTTTTTCTGGTAACAGGCCAATGCGGGTATTTTCTGGGCAAGATATGACATTGAAGTCTCGTATTCATCAAAATTATGAAATTTGAATCATGTTTCGTTCGAATCGATAGAGCGAAAGATTCGAAAAATTAAAAAAATTGGAAAAAAGTATATAAAATTGAAAACTGAGCACTTTTTCTCTTTGTCATTTTTCGTAATTTCCAAAAAAAACTGATTTTCTGAGGATTTTCGAAAAAAATGTCAAATTTGACAGGTTTAGAGTATCACATGACAAAAGGAAAGAGGCTGTTTTTTACTAATTTTCCAAGCACAAACTAACTGCCAAGTCAAATTTTCATTATATCTATTAATAAAAAAAACTTCCATATGTCGCGAACTTTATGTGTGACACTGTATATATATATATATATATATATATATATATATATATATATATATATATATATATATATATATATATATATATATATATATATATATAAAGTGGATTATTTTAGCGACTGGAGAAATGTACAGTGAAATGGATAGCGGGGTCTCTCAGTCAGTCCAAATGAAGTCTCTGTTTCACTTCGCCAAGCTTTCGCTGTTTATTTCAATATTTTTACACCATTTTTACTGCCCTGAAGAAGCTTCACAATAGAAGCGAAAGCTTGGCGAAGTGAAACAGAGACTTTTCATTTGGACTGACTGAGAGAACCCGCTATCCATTTCTCTGTATACATATATATACATACATTTCCTTTTTTCGTTTTTGAAAGAAGAGATTTGGTTCCTTCCTTTTGTACCTTCAAGGGTCGCACTTTTAAATAACACGAGTGACACCCTCAAACCCAGCCTACTGCGATCTCGCGAAAAGGGCAAATTCTCGATATCTTGATTCGCATTGAAGATATCGTAATGAGTTATTTAATGAGCTATAAAACGACGATTCAATTCATAACGTGTCTGCGATAAAAGAGGATAGGGAAACATATTCAGTTTGTTTTGTTTCCAAGAATTTGATAATTTGATATATATATATATATATATATATATATATATATATATATATATATATATATATATATATATATATATATATATATATATATATAGTGGTTTTCAGGTATTGGGGAGTCTTTGATGATGTGTAGGGTCAAAAACCGATTTATAAGCAACTTTTTCGAATAACTTATTTTGCTATCTCCAATATATATAGATATATATATATATATATATATATATATATATATATATATATATATATATATATATATATATATATATATATTTCATTCCGTGTTCTGTGGTTTTGATCCTCTGAAGGATAATTGTCACAACGTTTCGGCAAAGTCTCATTTGCCATCTTCTAGGTGATGATATATATATACAGTGTGTCCCTAGACCAATGGGACAGTTGAATATCTCTTGAACCAATAGGAATTTTCAAAATATTATGAGTTCACATTATATCGCATTATGAGAGCTAACTTCAGGAATTACTATTTTTTATACGAGGGGCGCAAGAAAGACTCACAAAATCGAACATCAATTTTTTCAAATGGAACACCCCATATATTTCAATATATCTGAACTCTCATTCCTTCAGGCAAATTATTGGTTTTTTATTTTTGAAAATCCGACAAGGCGTTTCCAAGTTATACCAGTGGTTCATGAAATGCAGACATTTTTTTAAACAAACTCATTATTCATCCTACGAAGAATTTCTGGAATCATTCAAGACTGTTGGTAGTCGGTAGCATATTCTATAATATGGAATACTCATCTTCTTCGAGAGTTATACAGGGTGGTCAGAAATATTACCTATATGATTGTCACGAAATTCAAACTTTCTTCACATCAATTTTTCAAATAGCGCACCCTACAATATGAATTATTTTATTGCTTATGGTCAATGGTTGTGAAAGAGACATATGAATTTCATCATCAGCAAATGCAAATAAAGAAATGCAGTGAACTACTCATTCATTCAACTGTCCTAAACAAAGTCTCAACAAGAAGTCTAAACAAGAAAAAAACTGCGTTGACAAATAATTAGGGACGATAATATCAATATAAATGTTCGAATTGTCTTCCGTTTGCTGCAAGGCACATTACGAAATTTTTCATTACATGATTTCTTGTGACGTTCTTCAACAATTGCGGTGTTATACTTTGACAAACATTTACAATTCGATTTTGCAAATCCTCCAGATAACAAATAGATAAATTACATGCCTTTGAGTAAACTGAAGGCGATTTGAACATTCTAGACTTCTACTGGAGATTATCGTGCCTAGATATTCGTAAAGAAGGTAGTTTCTTGTAGGGACTCTTATGTAGTTAATTACACTAGAATACGTAGTTTGATGATTTTTTTGCATTTTCTGATGATGAAATTCACATGTCTCTTTCACAACCATTGACCAAAAGCAATCAAATCACCAATGGGCTATAAAATAAGTCGTATTGTAGGGTGCACTATTTGAAAAATTGATGTGAAGAAAGTTTGAATTTCGTGAAAATCATATAATATTTCTGACCACCCTGTATAACTCTCGAAGAAGATGAGTATTCCATATTAGAGAAATAGCTACCGACTACCAACAGTCTTGAATGATTCCAGAAATTCTTTGTAGGATGAATAATGGGTTTGTCTAAAAAAATGTCTGCATTTCATGAACCACTGGTATAACTTGGAAACGCCTTGTCGGATTTTCAAAAATAAAAAACCAATAATTTGCCTGAAGGAATGAGAGTTCAGATATATTGAAATATATGGGGTGTTCCATTTGAAAAAATTGATGTTCGATTTTGTGAGCCTTTCTGGCGCCCCTCGTCTAAAAAATAGTAATTCCTGAAGTAAGCTCTCATAATGCGATATAATGTGACCTTATAATATTTTGAAAATTCCTATTGGTTCGAGAGATATTCAACTGTCCCACTGGTCTAGGGACACACTGTGTATATATATATATATATATATATATATATATATATATATATATATATATATATATATATATATATATATATATATATATATATATATATATATATATATATATATATATGGTGTGTGATATATATATATATATATATATATATATATATATATATATATATATATATGTATCGGTCTTGACCCTACACATACCGAATTTCAACCTAGAATTCGAATTTTTTACTTATTATATCCACATTCAAGTCCGTTTCTCATTTTATAGTTCCGAAAAATAAGCTACAGATATGATAAATTATTAAATTTTCAATTTCAGTTATTTCAATACATTTAATTCACTGATATCGAATATTCCATCATTTCTGTAGCTTCGTATTCAAGAATTGAAAATCGATGTTGAATATGGCAATCACAAGAAGAATCATATTTCAAATTTTGTCTTATGATAAATATATATATAAAATATGAAAGTATAAATAAAATATCTGCTTCCAACAATGACTTGAACACAGGGGTGTCTTCATCCTAAGTGTGACACACTTATTTATTGGAATGTATTGATTCGTGCAATATGTTCGATTCCGAAGTTCAAGGCCTAGTGAAAATTATGCTGATTTTGAGGAAATGTTGATTCCACCGTCGACCGAAATGTGTTTTGGAAAGAGAGACAAAAAAAATTGTCGAGATCAATGTATTTGATGAACACGCTCTCTGTCTCATATTTGGCGAACACGCTATCTTTCTCATATTTGGCGAAGGCTCCCAGAAGTTTCAAACCAGTTTTTGGAAATTCCAGTTTCTGGTGAAGGCAATTTCCAATACATAAGATGTTCTGCAGTACAAGCAGAGATATCGTTCGAAGACGACAAAGTGGATAGAAGTAAAATAGTACAGGATCAAGAAATGCTTCTAATTGGCTAGTTTTTGGTCGATGGGAAGTCACTTTTACAATATGTAGTATTCAAACTGTTTTCAAGCCAGTATGAATTTTCAGGAAACCAAAGAATTATTTATTTTGCATTCTTTATAAAAGCCACTCCATCATAAGACTCTTTATCTTCGAAAATGCTGCATTTCAGTGATTACAATAGACATCTTGTGCCGGAATATGGAGTTTGGAGATAGTTCGCCTGGAATGACGGAAAGTTCTTCCAAGTCACAGGCGGATTTTTTTATCTTCCCTTCGAGTTTCTATTTCCATACTGGAGTCATAATCGAAGGATCCTACCAACGGGATCGGAGTAAGTTTCAACAAATACTGTGAAAACTATCGAAATTTCCAGAGAGATTTCAACTTTTTGCCAGAAAGAATGACAACAACGGATATGCAACAAAAAGTAGGAGACTCCAGTTGATTGATAATGTCTGGTAGCTATAAAAAAATTCAATTCATAATATGCCTGCGATAAAAGAAGATAATGAAGATTTCAACTTTCCGCCAGAAAAGTTACCAATAACGGATATGTAACAAAAAGTAAAGGACTTCAGTTGATTGATAATGTCTGGTATGAAAGGAAAATTAAATTCATAATATACCTGCGATAAAAGAAGATAAGGAAGAATATTCAGTTTGTTCTGTGTTTCTCAATGGATGAAGAGTTTTCTTATCAATCTTTAGATGTTCAAAATAATACCAAAAATATTCATTTTGAGCTGAGTATCAATTCATCTATAGAAATATGACCAACTTGTTGACAATAGGCGCGTCGAATAAACAGATTTTGATTTCGGTATTTGGGTATCTGAGCTTTGAATGAATGTTTCTCATCCACACCAAAAGTCTCGATCATATCTGAAAAGCCACTCCAGTTATATCTACAAACGCAACCACCCTCTTCAAACCACTTCCTATCGAGAATATCCATTCCTCTTTGATATTTCGAAATTCCTCTTTGATAGCTAGACATGCCTACTGCAGAAATATCCTATACCAGGGGTTCCCAATCTTTTTATGTCGTTAGGGCACTCACAAGTTCAGTATTTTGTCACGGCGCCTTCACCAAAACATTCACGAAATTAGAATAAGTTTTTTTTTATTCATAAGCATTAAGAATTGAAACAGAAAACAATGAGAGAAATTGATGACGTGCCGACGGTGATGCTAGGTGAGTTTGTGATGCGAGTCAAAATATTGTTTACTATAAGTGCGAATAAAGTTGATACTATTCAAGAACTGTTGCACGTCATTAGGGGCGCTAACAAATTTTGAAGCACACTATAGCAATATTGTCATATAATTTAGGGATGTCAGATAATGATAAAAGTGATGTGTTTATCATGAAAGAAGTGAAATCAAAAAATACTCACCTACGTGTGTATTATTCATTTAAATATGGAAATTCATCCATGAAATAGTTCTTTCTCGTGTAGTTTTTTCAATTGTGGCCGATTTCTAAGCATCGAGATTTTCCTGTTTTCAAAAACCAAATACTCACTGCGTGAATACATGCGCCAAGTTTTGCTACAAAAAACACTCGTGTCCAGTGCTTCACCCTTTGTGAGCCTCTTGGTTTTACGCATTCGAGACGATTCAAGAGCTTTGGTATCTTTACTCTGCCATCTTATTGTTTGCCTCCTCAGTTGTGCGCTTTGTTGGAAAGTTTCTTGTCTGAAAGGTCTCTGTATGTGGTTGTTGATGGGGTATAATCTGATATTCTCCCAATAAACGCAGGTGTTTCACAGGGTTCAGTTCTGGCGCCCACTTTGTTTCTGCTTCATATCAATGATTTGCTCGAGAAAACATCTTGTTTAGTACATAGTTTTGCGGACTTTATCGTGAAGGTTCCAGTCAAAGAGAGCTGTTGAGACGGCCTCAGCCTGATGTTTTCCAGACGAACTCTCTAGTTTTGGCACTGCAAGGAGCTGTTCCCTATCATCAAACGAAGCAATAACTGGCAATCCTTCTTCTTTTGAACTTCGTACATCTAACCCGGGTAATAGTTTTCCATCCCAATGGACTATTACTACTTCGGGTACATTGTTTTGGAAGTTAGATTTTATTGATTCTGCCCTTGATTTTCTAGTTTCAGTACGAATTCGCTGAATCGAGGATTCTTTAATAGGAAAATCATCGCTACTCAGACCAAACACTCCTACCACCGCATTAAAGATGTTAACGGAGTCTCTAATGCTCAACTAGCATCGATCTGAAGCTGCAACTAGTTTGGGAGTTATGATATTATTTATACCTCTTTTCGAACTTTGTTCATGGCAGGGAACGTCCGGCAAGCTGAGTTCAGAATTCAAGATCTGTTCTTCGTCTGAATGTTCTACACTTTCTAAGTTATTTGTGGTAGAAGTTGATGCAACAGCCAGTGATTCTCTTCGTCTAACGTTCCTTCTCTCTTCTTCCAGTCGTCTTCGTTCAGATATTTTTTCTTTTTCCGCAATTTTTTTGTCTACACCACCTAAGCATCCCGGGCGACCTGGCTCTCTCTGTTTCATTAGAAATAATTTATCTTCCTCTATTTGCATTCTCTCAAAAGCATCAGCAATATCGAACAAATTATCAAGATCAATTTCGAAATTGTTCTCACGGGTCTTGAACTCAACCTGAGTTTTCTTACAATTCTTTATAACTCTCTCCAAACATGATATAAGTCATCAACGCAGTTAGGGAATGCTCTTATTGGAATTCTTGCTTTTTCCTAATATATGATGCACTCCCTAATCACAAGATTTGCACTTTCACTAACAGTCAAATTATCCTCACGAATATTGTAAAATAGGACTTCATACTAATGAGAAAACATGAACTTTGTGCAATTTAATGCTGAGAAAACCTAGGCGTCTCTTCTCAAGGAAAGCCGATCTATCGTCTTCTAGTATTCAGATGTCAGTAGTAACTATTTCCACAAAGTCAAGTATGTCGATGCTGGGAATTACTAGAGTGATAATCTCTCATCGGAAAACCATGTGAGATCGATCGCTAAAAGTGCTTCCCTGAAACTTGGATTTCTATTTTGTGCGAAGAAATACTTCACTTCTCGTCAGCTTCTAACGATCCACAAGGCTCAGATACGACCTGTCTTGGTATATAGTTCTCATATGTAGAGTTAGGCACCAAAACATTCAGTGAGGCTTCTCGATTCTATTAAGAGAAAGGCAATTCGTCTTGTTGGTGATTCTTAGCTCACAGACTCGCTCACTTCTTTGGAACATCGTAGAAAGGGTGGAGACTTTTCTTTAGAAAACCGTGAATTGTTTTCAATCGTTCCACCCTTGTCAATATCTACACGGATGACTCGACGAGTACAGAATTTCCATTTCTTTCTTGTTGATTTGGAGACCAGTCGAACCTCTCTCGCTCAGGGATCTTTTTTCAATAGAACAGATGAGCTTTGGAAGTCCTTGCCGAAAGAGGTCTTTCCTGAGGCTTACAAACTTCAAGAATTCAAAGTGAATGTTGATTCGTATCTGCTGTCCCTTGATTCACGCGGTGTTCTTTGAACAATACAGGGCTTACCTCTCGAGTGAATCTGCTTATGAAAAAAATAAAAAAAATACTCAACTTGAAGTCAGCTGCTACATGCTAGAAGTGAATGTCTGACAATGTTATTCTTGATTTGCCTCTCGAACAGCCGTTGAAGCAACGGATCACTATTTTCTCGTTCTCTTTCAAAATAACCAATGAAAGATACCACCAACACGGCGCCCCTCTCTCCTTCCTACGGCACACCAGGGCGCCGTGACGCGCATTTCGGGAACCCCTGCCGTATACACTATGAATGATTGCTTTAGTGACGTAATGATCAGTTTTGACACCCACCTAGATATCAATAACTTGTTTTCATCAGTTACTTTCTGAATGAACTTCCTTCTCCAAGTGGTTTATAAATGGATCGTTCCACCGCCGTAATACTCTTCCCAACATAATAGTATAATACTGAATCTTCGACAATAAAAAGGGAATGACCTTTAGTGACAAGAACGCTGAATCCTGTAGATACTTGGGAAAATAGCTAATTGAACGTCACGTGCCATGTTTGGAAACTAGTATGTAAGTTATTGAAGAGGATTGTAGTTTTCAAGGGAGTACTCATCTTTTCTTCGGCTCTGAGATGTAACAATAATGAGATGAATAATAATAATAGTTTATTGGTTCGTTTGAGTATGTCTCGGTCACCCGCTCGGTCTTCGACACCGAGTGGGTGATGGGTATAGAGGTCCCTGATACCAGATGCAGGGCCTGCCGACAGGCGCCCGGGACTTTGATGCATTTGCTGTCATCTTGTGCAGTTAATGCGGTCTCGGCCTATAGCCATCGCCATAACGCGGCCTTACGAGTGCTGTACTATCATCTTCGACACTCCTATGAAATAGACAGGACACCGGTACTGCCTTACGCTCAAGGGGATATTGAGTCCGTTGTGGAGAATGAGAGGTTTTGAATTTTTTGGAACTTTTCATACCCCACCCCCAGGCAAATACGAGCCAATAAGCCTGATATAGTCCTCTTCGACCACCGAAGTAAAACGATATTCGTTAATGAGTTTTCGGCTCCTGCCGAAACAAATATCGTCCGAAAAGAAGAGGAATAACGGTTTCAAGATTTGATTCACGAACTTCGCAGGCTCTATCTGGACTATTTTGTCAAATTAGTGGTTCTGATTATAGAGGTTCTCGGTGGTTCCAGACCAACGCTACTCTAGGAGCTCAAGACCATACCGGCATGCCGTAATGCGGCAGAGATTTTGGCCGTCCGCATGCAGAAGGCCGTTATTCTCGGTTCGTTGCGTGTGCTCAGGACTCACGATCCTCGGAGCCAGTGACCACTTACCCCGCAGTGCGGGGAGTGGTCGTTGGTTAATTATACCAGTGCGTTCGCCCACTGGGTCGGAGCAGTTGTAGGTTCGGGCCCGACTAGGTTCGTTCAGACGAAAATAGATAATAACAATAGTTCATTGGTTCGTTTGAGTATGTCTAGCATAATATAGAACAAAGCAGTATAGTACAGAACATGGGAGTTGGAAAAAATTCATAAAATAAATCAATATTCCAATCATTTTTCACACAATTTGTGGTCATTATTCTTGATATACTAGTCAGGTGTCAGAAACAGTTTTTCCACGCGAAATTTCGATAATACAAATAATAGACTCATATTACAGATCACAAATCGCACATAAGAATATCTGAAACCAAAAAAAGGTGAAATAGAGGATAAAATATGAGATAAGCATGCATACATAAAATATACAATCAGACAAAATCTGTGTCTTCCAAATAATAATTTATTAGTAGTACGCTTTTTTAGAAAGATATTTTATTCTACTATTCTGAATGTTTTCAAAGGAAGATCTGTGTAGAAAAATAGCCAAAGCTTTCGCGACCGAGGTTTTCAGTATTACTACTTTGGTTGGGGTTTGAAGGCCGTCGTTTTTTGGAATTTCTTCATGACGTTTCGATGGCGCGGGTGGCTAGCTTCGAGCACTTATTAAACCCTTTACAACTCGGATTGAGAAATAGTAGTCTGTTTCAGTGAACCTTATTTTCTCAATTATCGATGAGAACTGTAGAAGAAAACCCCTTGTTATAAGATTTCATATCTAAACATCTAAACATCTGTATTTTTGTTTTTGAATAAAGTTCTTCTTATTATTATTATTCTTATTGAAATATTGTGTCCCTTCCCTGTACCAAGCTGAAAATGCCAAAAGAAAATCTTTAATATGAATTAGTACATTCGAAATGCCCAAAGGATACAATTCATATCAATTTTCATAGCTAGCAACGCTGCGCGAAAAGAAATCCTACTTTTCAGAAGCTTCCTAAAAATAGAATCGGTGAGGCGTTCGCCAGCAATATTCGATATTTGAATCGGAATAATGTCTGTAGTGTAGGCAACCGACATTGATTTGACTATCACAATATCTGCTGTTTACCAGTGCTCTGAATGAGGCCAGCTCTGTTTTGGCATATATCAGTATATGGATCACATGCAAAAAAACGAAAGTCAGGATTTTCAGCTGAACAATTATATTATCACAGCCCACTCTCCTGGCCATTCCAACGATATTTCTAACGGCTTTCTTCTGGAGTTTGAGAAACCTATTGGTCTCATGGGATACTCCCTATAATATGATCCCATATGTCATTACTGACTGGGAGTGTGGAGAATATATCATCATCAATACAAATTGTTCGACGGTCTTCCTGAGTTAAGATAACACTTTGGAGCTGTTTCTTTTGCACACTTCAATTACATGGGTAGTCCATGTACAGTATTAATTCACATGCAACACATGCTGTGGTCGAATTTATTATTTGACCGACTGAATCTTATGAACTTTGTCTTCCCCATGTTCAAAACAAATTTATTTGAAGATAACCATTCGTCAGATATTTTGATTCATTCATTGGCCTTCAAGTCTGTTATTTGCTTGCTCTAAATTGCTCCCTGTAGTTTTGAGGAAGGTGTCATCTGCATACATTATACAACTGTCATTAGATATGCCATTCACGTACGTCAGATATAACAGAGGACCCAAAACGGAGCCCTGGGGAACCCTCATACTATTTATTATACCTTTGTCAGACTCCTCCGAAAGTGTATTCACAAACGTCACCATTGCATTTTAGGTTAATTTTCCTTTTTGGGAGGTAAGGTATAGCTGTTTTTTTGCAACTGCGTTGATGTTTACACTTCAACAGGAACTTGAGCACTTGATGGATTTAGAAGGGCAGAATGACGCATGAAGTGTTTTGCCGACTTCGTCTTCTTCCTGGTGAGCAATTGGCAACTTTCCAACCTGAAAGTGGGTTAGAAATGAGTACATTTTGTACATGATTGTACATGAACCATATTATAATATTCTCGGGTATCATTGATAAAATGAATGCCGCTTTACATGTCATCGCTGTTCCAGTTGAGGTAGTATCAATTAGCGTTCTGTTCAATCACTCTAAACATCAAATAGTTGACAGAATGAGCTTCAAAGATAACAGATAACTGTTCACCAGTTGCATTAATCATCGTGAGTACGTTTGCAGCAACGGTATTCTGCATGGCGGTTCGAAGATAATAACATACTTCAGCAGAATAACACAAAGGGGATTTTCAACGATGTACGGAAACGGGTTGGGAAACATCACCGCGAAATTTTGTTTGTTGAATAATGTCTCGAAACTTTAGTGGAGTTTCGCATTTTATAACACTCTCATAGCTGGGATGTGAACTTTCAGACCCATTACTTCCTTGTTGAGAATAAGTTATGATTATCACAAGACATTGTTGTTGTTTTTTCATATTTGAATACAGGATATATCTTGAGATATTCTCGCTGTAGAGCCGTAGAAACAATAGATAGTATGTCTCGTTGTCTTACCAGAGTGGAATTTCAGTATTTGTGTTGATATGGAGGATGTAACTATTCAATCCGTTCATTGCGGAAAACGGTGGAAAAGATGAAGTACTCGGTAGCGTAGGTAACGATGATGATATAGGCTATAGAGTTACCGTACTAGTTGACAGAGACAGATTTAGGATAAAAACACGAAGAAGTAATCGACATTTTGTTAAGAGTTGATGATGCCTGACAAAATTTATGAGCCATATTAGAACATTGCCATATTATTGATTATTCATAAATTGTCTTTTTTATATTTCAGGCTGTAAGTTGTATGAAATAATAAGAGTTGAAACATTTCGCTCAGGCCATTCTGAAATAACCCACAAAACAGGATAATGAACACCTGTCAGAAATCAACTACTCTCCTGTCCAATACCGCGAAGGGCGTTGAATAATACATGACAGGTGTCAGTGCAGAATCACTCACAGAAGAAATGCCTCTGTATACTTTTACCTTGCAATCGATTTTGTATTATTTGGGCGGGCACACTTGTGCCCTGGTTTCGGGCTATTTGGCTGGGCTGATCAAATTCGTCATCAATATCATCGTTTATCCACACCAAATATAGAAACATGTACAAAAGTGTTCATTATATTTCGTGAATAAATAACCACAGAAGCCACACATGCTGCTTGTACCTGGTGAGAATTTGGGTGCATAAGATATGTAACCCGGGTGACCCGGAACCAATCCACTTCCTTGTTATTTCGTTTTTATCTTTTGGATTCGGTACTCCGATTTCATGCTATGAATATGCAGTTTGGCAAGTATCAAACCATATTAGACAATTCCTTGGTTAGCAATCAGAAGATGTGAGCGACTTGATGTTAAAAACTTGAATTTCAGAAATAGGTAGTTTTGGGAAGGTTACATTTTTTTAATTTCTTCATCTTTTTTTTCATCATTTGTTGAAGATATTTTGAGAATTATATGCTTTCTGGAACGGAATTGAATACTGCAAGCCCCAGGAAATTGCAGGATCTCTGTCTTTTTTTTTCTTGAGTACACGTGGTTATTATACAGTTATTTTTATTTCGTGTACTATACTCATGATTTGGTCGAGTTATATTTCCTATTCCTTTGTGTTGATAGATGAATAGATGATTGATCATTTCGTCCACATATAGTACAGCGTTTGATATCCATTATGAAGCACTATTCAAAACAACACCCAAATTAAATACTAAACTAACGGAAAACAACTAATAATTGAAAGCAGCGACAGATGAACGACAAATAACTGAGATGAAAACTACGGTAGAGAATTGATCTGGGAACGAAAGAATTCGAACAAATTGGAATGCAAATGTCAAAAGCTGTCCGAATTCGATTCTTGCACCATTTACTGGTACAAGATTCCGTGATTAGGATTGATCGTGTCTAGAATTTTTGACGAAACAATATCGAATCGGAAATCGCACCAGGAATATATACATCTTGGATGATACTAACCTGAACGAAGTTGTTCATAAGAAAATTCAAAAAACAGTTTTTTACCTTAATTCGAATTATATTTACAAATATACAGTTTTTTTGAGCTCTGAATCTTTGTAAAAATTGTTAAAAAAGGCAATTGTCATATTTCCTGATGAAAAAGTCAAACCCTAGTTTATAGCAGTGATAACTATGATATTTTTGGGAGATTTCGAAAAAAGTCATCTCCAGGAGAAGACAATTCTCACATTTTTGCTCACACAAAATGAAATGATGATGAATCATCCAACTTGATATATCGAAAGTATTCCCCACTTCGGAACACCCACTGACTCAATCCTAATTTTCAGGTATGTCTGCACAGAAGACTTCTCAAGCATCGGGCATTACTACGAGTATCTGTACTCCAAAGTCATGTTGGTTTTGCAATTCGTTGTCCCGTGCGTGGTCCTCCTTTTCACCTACACCAGCATCGGGATCGTCATCTGGTGCCACCGCATCCCTGGTGAGGCTGAGAACTCGAGGGACATGAGGATTGCCAAATCGAAGAGAAAGGTGAGTGATGTTGCTCCCGACCATGAACTCGTTTGGAACGTGAACTAACAACCACACTAGTATTTTATACAACCAGAGTGGATATGGTGGACTTATCGCACGAGGACGAAGTTTGAGCACGATGCCATAGGAGAGTGCTCCAACTCCAAGGGCGATGTATCCAATATCCATTCGAGTTATGCACTTAATTTAATTTCGACCAGGAAATTCCTCAGAACTCTCTTTCAAGTATCATATTGATAAGCGATTGCAGATATAGTGTATTTCTTTAATATTCATGAAAAATCAAAAGGACAGAAACATTATCAAATTAAATATTGAACGATAACTTATGATATTTCAATCGGTTGAAAAAATAAGAATAATATTGTCGAATATGGAACGTTGTCATTAATTTATTCAAATTCATTCAAACAAATAGATAAATTGAGAGATGTTTCGAACTCAACTTCAATATCCTGAAGCAGAAACACTTAGTATTAACAATTCCATACTTCAATACTCCAAGTTCATAGACATCAAATCGATACGATTACGGGATATGAGAATATAAAACAATCTCCAAATTGGCAAACTTGCATGGATGCGTGCTAGGCATTTGATCGGAGCAAACTTGCAACCTCAGCATATGAATCTTTATAAATATTGAAGAAGGTCAAGATTCGGTATTCAGTATTCAGTTAATCAGTCAGGATTCATTGATAACTCTTCAGAAACGGTTCCAGAACTCTTTTGAGATTGCAGCACATCTCCTCGACAATCCTGCTGGTTAGCAATATATTGTAAGTTTTAGGTGTTTTTTTTTTATTTCTCGTTAGCTATTTAATGTCAGTTCATTTTCGGATCGGAATTGTGAAGTTTCTACAAGGATGTCTCATTGTAACCATTTTGTTCTCTATGATAGGTGGAATTCATATCCTACCTTGTTTGGACCTGAAATCATAACGATTCAGTTGACTAGAATCACCTACTTATCCGTTCAGTAAACAATGAAAAACAGAGCATATTAACAGGTGGGACTAGAAAATAGTAGATTTTACAACAAGAGTTTATATGATTGCCATATCGCACGAGGACGAAGTTGAACAGTTGATTTTTTATTCGACCAAGTAAATATTTCAAAACTCTCAAGTATATCATATTGATAATCAATTGCAGATATAGAGTATTCTTACGATATTTATGAAAAACTCAAAGAGAAGAAACTCCATTGAATTCAATATTGAACAATACAAATAAGATAAGTAATGTCAAATTAAAAAAGTCGGTTTTGGTGAGACTCGAACCCACGACTATAAGTCATATAGTAATGGTTCGGACTTCCATTGTCTATATTTTCAACTCTATCGAAACCTGTTGCTAGGAACGGAAAGATTAAAAAAAAATCAAGTGAGAGAAAAAAATCAAATCCAATATCAAATTTTTGGTCAATGATGAAATCAGGGATGAAATCGAGATTTCGAATATGAAATATAAGTCAAAAAAAATTTTTGAATAACGAAATGAATAAAATAATATTGTGACAAGAAAATTGAGGTATCGAATATAAAATACTAGTCAAAAAATGTAAATAAAGAAATTGAATGGAATATCATGAAAAAATGTTGAAACCAGGTTTCAAGTTGAGTTTATTCACGACGTTTCGGTTGCTGGTATCGGCAATCGTCTTCAGGTGATGACTGAAAGTATTTCGAGGTGTGGTCGGTTATAAAGCCCTCCGATTTCCCTATGGTGGGGAAAAGGGTGCTACTACCAAGGAGGCGAGCGTGTGCTACTACTAGAAGTGTGCCGATCGATCTTCAGCGGGAAATGGATGTATTGGCGCGAGATTCTCTCTCATCGAGCCGCAGCCTGTCCATGCCTTGGATAAACGGCCTCCACACATTCCGGATCTCCACGCTGGCATGACTGAATGCGTCGTTGTTGAGGATGTAGGCGGCTTCCTTGAATTTCCTCTTGAACCAGTGCTCCTCCTTGTGTATGACCTCGGCTTCAGACCATTTGATGCTGTGATGGTTTGTCCAATCATGCTCCGCTATTTCTGATTTCGTTGTTTCTCCTCGTTGAGTGTTTTTCCTGTGTTCGCTTATTCTTACTTCCAATGGTCTTTTGGTTTCTCCTATGTAGGATTTGCCGCACTCGTATGGTATCCGGTAAACGCAGTTGTTGGTGTCGCTGTTTTTATTCGCTGATTTCAACATTGACCAAAAATTTGATTTTGATTTGATTTTTTTCTCTCACTTGTTTTTTTTAATCTTTTCGTTTCTAGCAACAGGTTCCGATAGAGTTAAAAATATAGACAATGGAAGTCCGAACCATTACCAGTCAGCAAGGAACATTGTCAACCACTTTCAAGCAAACCACGACTATAAGGTGGATCTTTACACTTTAATCAACTGGCCACTTGGACTGTATAATTTCAGTTGATTTTTCATGTGAGTAGATGTGAGTCCTTCAATTCGACAATGAAAACATCAATTGTGAGTTTGCAAACTTGACTCAATATACTGAAATTATTTCAGATATAAGTAATAAGTACATTCATTTATGCTTGAATGAAACAACTTGGATTTCGTGTTCGTAGGTAGACAGATCATATTTGTGACGTTTGTACAAGGTTGTCCCTGGTAACCAAGTATATTGTTCTCTGTGATTGGTGGAATTCATATCCTACCTTGTATTATTTTTCAAACGCTGAAATTCCATCTCCATTTTCTGAGAGTTGGTGTTTGTTCGTGAGGTAGTATAATATGATTTCTTAACGCATTTCATTCACTTGGTCTCTGAAATGAAACTGCCTCTCGCCTGGAGTCAATTCTTGATTAAGGCGGATTCATTTTTGTTGGAGTAGAATGACGTAAAGCGATATGAACTGGGAGTATCGGACTGCGATACAACACAACATTGTATACAGATTCACCTCAAGAATACAGCTCCTGGGCTGGTTCAAGTGAACGTACAAATAGAAATTGATTTAATTATTGATTTCGAATAACAACAGTTATATTTGATGCTGAAATAAATGTTTTTCACAGACGCTGTGGAAATAGAGAATAATCCTTTCGAGTATTCATCCCTTGGCAGAATCTCAAACTGTTCGACGTTTCGGCGCTCATCCTGGAGTCATTATCAGGAAATTACAGACACATCTCTTTCAATAACCAACCCCTTACGGAGTGACCAGCCAACTCACAACACTATTTTCGGATTGATATCAGGAAGGACTGTTACCTTTACTTCAGCGTCTGTGAAAAACATTCATATCAGCATCATAACTGAACGGGCAGGAAGACGAGAAATCTCGATTGACCAATGAAACCAGTTATCGGACCTAATTGTGAGAGAGGTATTCTATATTAGCAACAGGCCCCGGATTCGCACCTATAAAAATTGATATTGTGGATTATCCCTAAGAGATAGACATATATTATTTCGGACTTTTTTTGTAGACCTCTTCAAGGTGTACAATACTCTAATACATTATTTTGATTTATCTGGTAGGGTTCAGCCAGCGTTTCGAATATAAGCGCAAAAAAAGTATTTATTTATAACAACACTTCAAGAACACCCGTTGCGTGGTTCCAGAGATCTAAGCAAACATGGGGACAGGCAGATAGCGGGATGCGACTGTTTCATATTATGTAGTAACACTATTGTTATGAAGTGATACCAGAAACCTGAAGTCGAAACAGGCTGTTGAAGTTAGTATTATGATTTGGCTGAAGGGTTCCCAACTAGCAATTTCATATTTTATAATAGTTGCTGAAACGTTTCGGAGAAACAAATTATAAAACTGCATTATTCTCAGAAATTATTTCAATATGTTTATAAAACAGCTACAGGTGGGGAATTGGCACCAATATTTTGTAACGCCTTTTACAAACACTACATAAATGTTTTATGAACATTCCGGCAGTTGCTATAGAATATTTCTAACACACTTTGAAAGGTGCGGTATTTTATATTTTCAGCTCATTTAATGTCAGTATTCCGGATTGCTTTCATTTTAAAATGGCGTCGTTCTATGAAATAATTTGGTATAAATAGCAAGCATTTCAACGTATTCTTGCGACCATATTATCCTCTTAAAGCTGTAAAAAAGCACCACTGTCGATCGGGATGTTTTGGCTAAGAAACTTCTTCTATCGATTATTAAGGGTGAATGTCGACAAAGTTCCGAACTGGTGGTTTGAGGTTATATATTCCGAGGTTATATATTTTTCTGTTTCATTCAAGAAAAAAATTCAAGCACTCGGTCACGTAGGAGAGTTCGAAGTATTTTAGTTTTTCCAATGACCAATATCACACGACATTATAGGGTATATAGTTATTGGGACACTAGTCGAATAAAACTGACAAATTAAACTATTACACGACCTCTAAAAATCAATGTCAGCTGGTTCCTCTTGAATGCCGAATTTTATTTTAGGACACAGCAAATATATATTCGCGGAATCAATTTTATTTTATAACAGTTATTTCATTGATAAGAGATTGTAGTAAATATACAATACTATAAAATAGTTGAGAAATCATCATCAAGGTGACAATATGGTGATAAAAATAAAATTGTGTCTGAAAGCATTCCGATAAAATAATTTTATAAAAGCTACAGGAAGCAGTTATGAAATAAGCTTGAAATAGTTTTATAAAGATGATGAAAACTTCACGGAAAGCCATCAACTTTTGAATGAAAATATGTTTTATCTGATGGCATGTCATAATGACAACGTTATGTCACTCAATTTTGATGACATAAGGAAGCTCATTATGGTACTAAGTACCATAATGACGTAAATATCAAATACCAACAAAATAAAACTGTTGCAGCACCATGATATTATAAAACAATTTTGCTGGTTGAATTGATTGCATCAATTGTGTTATTGAAAGCCATATGTTTGCGATTCCATAATGATCACTCCGGCATGGAAGTCGAAACGGTAAAAAGGTCAAATTCTGTATAAATATTGATACTCAAAAGAACATATATGTTATGGATCTATTTGAACTTCCAATCCAATTTCGCATTCACATAACTGTGATGCCTAGAAAATATATATCACGATCCAATTAGTTCCTTCAATGGGATCACCAGAGAATTCACTTTACGGTTGGCAAAATAGTGAAAGATCCTATCTGAAAACGTCTTTTAACGATCACGACGAATATCCCACATCGTCTTGTAAGTTTCACGATGGTGCTCTGAATAAATATTTATCATCAGTACATTCAGAATGTTACGAACGTACGTTTTTTTTAAGAAAATGACTGTAGCACTTGTGAAAGTTCTTTTTTTGTATAATTTTCCTCAAAATATATGTCATTCGCAGCTATGAAGTTTTGAATCTCCAATTTCATATTCTTTGAGCCAAGAATTGAGAATTTGAGATTTGATTTGAGAACTTTTTGCAATTGTCGACTATGATAGCTTGCGTTGTCCATTACTATAACACTGTTTGGCGGAATGTTGGGTAACAGACAAATTTTAAACCAATCTTCAAAAAGCTCTCCTGTCGTATCTTCGTGATAATCAACACAAGAGTCCTTAATATTTTTGGCAGAAAGCCACATAGCGTTTGGGATCCAACCATTTTCTGATCCTGCGTGTAATATTGTGATTCTCTTCCCTTTATTTGATGGTGTTTTTGTTTTACACTTATCAGAGGAATCAGACCATTCTTTGGAAGGGGTGTCATGCGTGTCAAACCACGTCGCGTCGAGGTAGAGTATTGGCCGATTTTCAGACCGGTATTTTCTTATTGACGTTATATATTCAGAACGCCAGTTTATTAAACGTGTGGATTCCATTATTACTTGTCTCTTATCAATTTTGCGATATTTAAAGCTCATTGCAGACAGAGCTCGCCGAAGAGTACTGAGGCCACAGTTGATGTGAGTTTCGTCATTGATGAGCCGCTGTTTCAGACTTTTAATTGTAGGGACACGCTGCTCATCGTACATAGTGTAAATTTTTGCGCCTTATCAAATCTTTTTCCCAGTCGTCTAGACTTTTTGTGACACCGGAATCTTTACGCTTTTTTCTTGAGGCACCTTCGTCAAATTACTGGTTACTTTTGCTGCAGCACCCGCGTTATATCCTTGCTGAAGTAAGGAACTATACACATTTTTTATAATGATTTTCGCGTCACAAGATAAGTGATTCTTCTTTAACGAACCACTGGAAGAAGCACTATTACTTTTTATCCACGGACGCCACATACTGCCTATTCTGTACGTTGGGGCATAAAATCTTTGCTATTAATGTCTGTAATAACAAATGAATGTTATGAAATTATTGCACGCCGTAACACAAGTGAACACTTCCAATGAAATACAAAGACTAAAATGAACGAGAAGTGTAAGCTGTAATCCTCTACAATCCCTCTCTGAGAAACAAAATTACCTGAATCCGGTCCTTTTGCATTTATGATGTGCATCTCGGATTTTACAACTTAAGGGTCTAATTGGTTTTATTATAATCGTTCAGTCAACACCATTTATTGTGAAAACTACTATACTCATAATATTTTGTAGCATGATTTTTTCCTTTGACGATATCATTTCACGATATATTGCAGATAGATTCATAAATAAGCAATATTTCGAAGAAACAAGCACCTACTTTTGATCGCACATATCATAATGATAAAAGGTTATCATGAGCATATATCGGATAGAAAACAATAAAATATTCGCCTTCTACCACAATAGATATCGAAAAGCACCAGGACAAAGTTTAGCAAAAATTATGTTGTTATTTTCTGGAAGACTAACTTTGTTATACCCCCATTTCTTGATATTTCATTTGGCAAACCTATGCCAACTTTGTCACGCGTTTGATGGTTTCATAGATTCTCTCAGCTTTTCACTAATACATCAACAATTCAAAGGATTGAAATTGAATGATACTTTCGCAATGCTTCACTTATTAAAACACTGACAATGTTTCTAGAAGCAGCATTACATCTATCGATATATTGCACAATAAATTCATGAGTTAATTCACGAAAAAGTTGATGAGTTCATTGAAAAAGGATAGCACTTTACACTCTTCTATTTATTCAAATATTTCATTCAATAATTTTCAGTATGATCAACTCAAAGATTTTGATTTAACCTCGAATGTATGTTCAATCATACATTAAATGAAAACTGTTCAGCTGAAACGACAAACAAAGGAGGTAAGTGCCCCTAGCGTTGATTATAATATAAATGGGTGAGACCATGGCTGCAATTTATTCCTGTATATAAGGTTGGTATAGGAAATATAAAACAAAAATCTCTGAAAAAACATAAATTTATTTTCAATAATTAGAACAGTGCCTATTGTCATCAATAAACTGCTGAAGACATTCATGAATATATTGCTAATGGTAACATAAAAAAAATTGATGGCAACTGTGACCTTGAGGAAATTCACGAATTTATTGTGCAATGAATTGTAAGGTGTAATAGTGCTTCAAGGAAAGAAGATCGGCTTTCAAATAGTTCAAAAAAATACCACTCATTCATTTGGAGGGGGGGGGAACAAGTACAAGACTTACTGAATTACGTTTACAAGAAAGTAAAATTCTGCGGCATGATCAAGCTAACCCTTTCGAGATACTGAATTCAGAAAATGTCCGTGGTTCAGTCGTAACTTCAGGCTCCTCCGAACTCCAAACAGACCTAAATCATAAAAAGTTCAGAGCACTTGAACAAGTTTAGTGCGACATATATCAGATGAATTCAGCTTCAATACACGGATCAAAGACTGTTTCAGAACGATTCAGAACCAGCCCAATACCAAACTTCTGAAATTTCGATTAACAATCGTGGGGTCCAATCATATTTCAGTTCGAAGTTGAGTCGGAGTTGGGAAGCAATTATTCCCGATGGAAAAGGAGCTCGTCCAAACATTGTGAAGGATTTATTCCAATCCTACCTTTCCTGGAAATAACAAATAGTAATAAGCTCACAGACGCCCTCGGTTCCATATACTCAATATCATTTCTGTGAGTGAAGTGTTTAGCCTAGTTAACACGTGCCTCTTTCATGTATTTTTTTCAGCAGTCTGTGAATGAGGTCTCAAAATGTTCGTGGTTGGGTCGTAATTCTGACCTTTTTCGACTACCAAACGGAACTGAATCAGAAAAAAAAACAGTTGGACTGTTGTAGTGCTATATAATTCAGATACATATGGAAGCCTAGTTTAGAACGATTCAGAACCGGTGGAATTTGAAAGTCGAACAAACTTTTTGTGACTGTTTACTGTGCCAACATAGTCTCAATAGGAATTCTCAATAAACAAGAATTGCATTCTCTTCCAGGATTTGTGAATGAGTGAACTATCAAACAAACGCATCTTCCGAGAAATATATTTTTCTGTCATCAGGATTGGAAATGTATTCAAACGGTAATGAGAAAACTATCCCCCAATTGATTCAGGAGAATTCATTATTTATTTTCTATTTATTTTATTTTGAGTCCAACAGACGGAATAAAGGTCGACCTTCACCCATCTGTTTACCGGATAAAACACACTTTTTATAGGGACTCGTTCATAGACGAATACGCTTATAATAATAATAATAATACTCTTCATTCATTTTTATAGGAGCCTTTCTGACATTGACAATTGAAAGGGCGAAGTTCAGCTGAGCAAACCGGAGTTTACACGCTGTTCTTGGCTTGTCTATCAGAATATGATACAGACTATATACAATGAGATTCAAAAATGTACACCATATGGTATCTTTTTTATTATCGATTCGACAAAAAATTTTATATTCTTCATAAAAATTGGTGTATGGCAGAATACTTGCATATGAGTTGGCAAAATTTCAAATTTCCGAACATTGTACAGGGGAGCACGAACAGTTTCGATCAAGAGTACACTACCCTAGATGTAATTCCAAATTTGAATATTGATTTCAATTCTGAACGACTTCTTTAAATTAACTTTTTGATTGTGTCAAAAAATGAGATGTGGTTTACACCCGATCAAAATTCCTATTTTTTGTTCTCCCCTTACACTGTTCGGAAATTTGAAAATTTTACAACTCATATGCAAATATTCTGCAATACACCAAGTTTCATGAAGAATAAAAACCCTACATCTTGACGCGTAATTGCTATTTCTTTGTCTTTTAGCGACGCTAGTGGGCTACTACTGCTAACATTCTATTAAATACGAATAGTTCAAATATTGAGATGAAATGTTCGATACTTGATAAAAATTCATATTTCACAGAAAATTTCACAGATAGTCACTAATAACAGGTTAAAAAAACCGCGACACGTGTTTCATTACAAAATAGCTCCATCAAGCAGGATAAATAAATTTCTATCAGTTAAGATGTTTCAATTTTTTGCATGGAAACAACACCCCGTACGAAAAAATGCAAGACGGATTGTTTCCCACTAATTGAACAAGCATTTCAAAAATAATTTTTAGTTTGAAATTACTCTGTGGCGTACCATTTTTTCTTCAAAAACATTGAAATCTTCACCTGTACGCGCGCCACTAACGATCAAAAAATTTTCAATTGCATGTCAAGAAATGAACAAAAACTACTTTTTGACATCCACCAAATTTCATTTGCATATCTCGGCCCGTTTCAGAGCATTATATAAAAAGTCAGTTTTTTTAAAAAACTTTAACACTCGTATTTCAGAAAACGAAACAATTGCTCAAAAAAGTTATTTAGCAACTTGTCATAACTTTGCAGGCATTGTCACCCCCTGAAGTTGGTCGCACTTATTCACTAACACCCTGTATAAGAACTATTAGTTCACGCCAGAACATGATTTCGAATATCGTATGATCTACCATTCAATGAACTTTATTCTCTCATTCACAATGAGTGATGAGATCAAGCTAGCACCCATATTTTCTTTTGTGTCAGATATTCAGTGGGTAGAATTTCAATAATTTAATTCTGGAGGGTGCCTGTGTTAATTCTCACGTTTTCGTTTTCTAAAATTCTGTTCCACAGTAAACATAAACTCAATTCAATTACGTGTACTGCAATGCCTCGAACGTGTTCCGCATTATATCTAATTATTGAAACACAAAACTCCCAGAAATGTTCTGAATCCGTGAACCGCTTGGTCCGTCCCATAAGGAAATGGCGACTATTGGGAAGTTCATCATCCAGATACGCCTCTATCGGAAAATATTCGAACTATTTCATCACGTAAAACAAAAACAAACTTCTGAATGTGAAATTATGGTACATTTCTTTAACACATTCACACACTGATTAGTCTACACATTTGTTTCACACAGAACTTTGCCAAAATTCCAAAAACACAAGGTACAATACAAAATACAACGTAAACAATAGTAAACATATGTTTTTGACAGATTACGATCAGCTGATTACGGTTTGTTGCTGACAATTTTGAACAGACATCAGCGCTCTCATCGGTAGAAATTCTTCCCAATTCATTTCAACTCTTCCTCACAATGAAGAGTATTAAAATCACGAGTTTCAATATTCTGGTGATATTTCGCTAAAAGACAATACTCATGATTATTTCGTTCATTGATACCTTCAATGATAGTTCAATACGAGAAATAGCTGTATAACAAGGGAGGAAATTGCTACTGCTCCTCCTGAGGAATCAATATTGGAATCTATACAAGTTTAGAAGGGTATATTTTTAATCTACCCCGAAAAATCCCAATAAACTCAATATTCATTTCTATTTCATATAGTTTTGTTTGTTCCATTCCATGTTACACTTCCCATATTTTGATCGTTACTATTGCTTTTGTTGAGTGAATTTTCAACGTCTAGTTACTCTCATAATGAAGAATTCTGCATTTTTTAGTGCCGAATCTAATATCAACCTCCATAATGTATTCTACCTACCGCAGGTAGGTAAATCATTTCTTAGTGTTAGAAAATATGTTATGATAGTTTCAACACATATTTCGAAAATAGTTTTGAAAATACCAGAACCAAAATTGATGTCAATTGATGATATAATAGAACGCGAGATTATTCTGACGATGATGAAAACAAACTTTGTCTTGAATGACCTTTCTCAACTTACTTGGGTAGAAGTTTATTTCGTGTAAATTACTGATTGTTTTTATATTATATTATTTTAAAACCTACAAAACTTCCGTCGGGCGTGCAGGAAATATTACGTTACGTTACCCGATCCATTAAGTACGCCTCTGTTGGCAATATCTCGAAGCGATTTCTTTAGTGACAATTTTGCAAAATTAAGAATGCGAGAATTTCGACTTACGATTTTTCAGGAATAAGTCAACACAACCAGAGTTTTTATCCATCTTGGTTTGGATCAGTCACTAAAATATTGACAGCAATTCGAACAATAAAAATAGTCTTGTTGTGTTGAACCTTGAAGTCTTATGAAAAAGTAACTGTTTATTTGTCCAACTGAGTGAGGCTTCAGTTGTTGATGGAAAAAGTGGGTACCAGTATCACTTTTGTACTTTCGATTCTGAGATATCCTGTGGTGATTATAATATCGTATCAGGGTTGGCGTGTTTCATAGCTGCGTTAGTGTCTGAACGTTTGCAGGGACCTGAACACTTTTTGAATTCCGTTTAGTAGAATGCCGTTTTGAATAGAAGACGAAGAGGTAAGAAAGTTTCAGAAGAGTTGGGGACTAATATATTACACACCAAGGTGGGAAGTGATTCATTCCTGTCGTGAGATCAGTTAGTTAACCGAGACAGAAAGCGTCGAGGTTGTTGTGATATTTATTAGTTACCCTGTATTTTATTATTGTTTTATCTAGTATTAAAAATATGGTCAAGTAGGAAAATGTCAATGATATGTATGTAATGTCATACTGATTGAGTACATTAAAAAGGTCCTAATTCCATTGCCTTTGAATAACATAACATGGCGCAGTCGTAAAAAATAAGAATCATATACGTTCCTGAATTGAGAAGAATAACAGTTGTAAAAATGGAGTTTCTGAAACAACCAAAACCAATGAGTATGGATGGTGATTTGGGCGCTAACTGGAAGCAGTTTAAAAGCAGTTTCAATTTATATTCGGTAGCCACTGGTTGCAAAGAAAAGTCTGAGGAAGTGCAGGCTGCTGTGTTATTGCACTGTATTGGTGAAGAAGTATGTGAAATTGATGAAACTTTAGATTTAACGGCTGACGAAAGAAAGAAGGCTACAGTGATAATAACTAAATTGGATGAATATTTTATACCAAAATCTAATCCTAGTGTTGAAGGTCATAAATTCAACTTGAGGAAGCAACTGGTAGGAGAATCATTTGATAGTTTTTTGAGTGAACTGAAGGAGTTAGCTAGTAATTGTGAGTTTGGTAATCTCAAAGAGAGGCTGATCAAAGATAAAATTGTTTGTGGAATAAGAGATGAAAGAGTGAAAGATCGTTTATTGAGAGAACCAAATTTAGATTTGTTGAAAGCTATCAGCACATGTCGAGCAGCAGAACAAACTGATATACACATCAAACAATTAGCGGATAGAACGAAGTCACTAGAAATCGACGTAGTAACTGAAAGACGCACAAATTTGAGAGGGCAGGATGATCCAAACAGAATAGATTTCAGAAGAACAGAAAGACGAGACTCTCCAGTAGCGGGAAATTCACATGGGCACGAAGGAAGTCAGTCGTCATCACAACAAAGAAGTGGATGCGGTCGGTGTGGAATGTTACATGGGTATAAAAAATGTCCAACTGTCTTCAAGAGGTGTAACAAATGCCATAAAATTGTCCACTTTGCTCAATTATGCCATACATTCAGATTCAATGATGTTCACGTTTTAGCGAATGATAAATTGAATAGTGATTATGTTTTGGGTACTATCTTTCAAGTTGACGTTGTCACTAAATCTGATAGCGACTGGTTTCAAAATATTTTCATTACAAATTGCAATAGATTTTTACAATTCAAACTTGACACTGGTGCACACATTAATGTCATTCCTGAACATATTTTCAAAACATTAGGTTTGAAAAATTTAGAAAAAATTGAAATAGCGGTTACCAAATACGGGGGTCAGAAACTTGATGTTATTGGATCATGTCAATTACATATTGTTTTGAATGAAAAACATCATTTATTGAATTTTGTTGTGATTAGAACAAAAAGTAATGCTCCTCCTATTTTAGGTATTCACAGCATTCAAGATTTAGATTTGATCAAAAGAAATATTTTTGACATCCAAAAATGTCAATATGATATATTTTCCCGATATTCTTTTTTATTCAGTGGTATTGGTAAAATAAATAACAGACCAGTTGATTTCATACTCAAATCTTCATATGAACCAAAAGTTGTGCCTTGTAGACGGGTGCCATTTCAATTGATGAACAAATTGAAAATCGAACTCGAAAAAATGTGTGGGGACAGTATTATCATGAAAATAACTGAACCAACTGAATTTGTTAATCCAATTGTGATTGTTAAAAAACCTGACAATAGTATTCGAATTTGCCTAGATCCACAAAATTTGAACAAGTCATTAGTGAGAGAATATTATGCTCTTCCAACATTTGAAGAAATAACACGGGGTATGTCAGGGGCAAAAATATTCTCAACTCTTGATGCCAATAAGGGTTTCTGGCAAATTGAATTATCAGAAAAGGCGTCCAAATTAACTACTTTTGCTACTCCATTCGGGAGGTTTCGTTTTCTTCGTTTGCCTTTTGGCCTATGTAATTCCCCAGAAATTTTTCATAGAACCTTTTCTGATATTTTCAGTGATATTGAGGGAGTGAGGATTTATATAGATGACATAATTATTTATGCGAAGACGGCAGAAGAACATGATGAAATTTTTGAGAAAGTGTTAATGAGAGCAAGAGATAAAGGAGTGAGGTTTAATAAAAGTAAATGTAAATTCAAATTGAGAGAAATAAAGTATGTAGGTCATATTTTGACAGGTGAAGGAATAAAAGTTGATAAAGATAAAGTTGAAGCAATTAAAGAAATCAAAACGCCAATTAATACTAAAGATTTAGGTAGGTTTCTTGGGATGATTACTTATTTGGGAAAATTTATTCCAAATTTGTCTAAATTAACGGTAAATTTGAGAAATTTAATGAAGAGAAATGTTTTGTGGGATTGGTCAATTGTTCATCAGTCAGAATTCGATAACCTAAAGAAATTATTGATGAGTGAGCCAATTTTACAATATTTTGACGAAAATGAATAAATTGTGTTATCTGTAGATAGTTCAAAAGATGGTTTGGGTGCTGTTATTTTGCAAAATGGGAAACCAGTGGCATATGCTTCGAGAAGTTTATCAGATTGTCAGCAAAACTACGCTCAAATTGAAAAAGAAATGTTGGGTATTGTATTTGGTTGCCAGAGATTTTCTTCAGTTCGTATATGGTAAACAATTTCTTGTGGAAACTGATCATAAACCTTTGGAAGCAATATTTCAAAAGCCATTGAATAAATGCCCGCTTCGACTTCAAATATTACGAATAACTTTACAAAATTATGACTTCGTTGTCAAATACAAACCCGGTGCATTACTTTTCATTGCAGACACGCTTTCACGGGCTAGTGTGGAAGACTCTGATTTCAATCTTATTGAATCAGATATAGAAGCTCAAGTAAATTTAATAGATGGTGATGATTGTATCAGTCTTCAGAAATTCCCTTTTGTACGGGGGGAAAATGAAGTTGATATCGAATTAACTACTTTGTCAAATTACATTAAAAACGGATGACCTAAAAATAAAAATGAGGTTGACGATTTGATTTCATGTTATTGGAATGTAAGAGATGAATTAGTTGTACAAAAAGGGGTAATTTATAAAGGAAATCAAATTGTTATACCACAAAACATGAGAAGAGAAATGATCAGAATATTGCACTACAATCATCTGGGAATTGAAAAAACCTTATTGAAAGCAAGGGACTTAGTATATTGGCCTTTTATGGCCAAAGAAATTACTGACGTTGTCAAAAATTGTCCTGTATGTCTTAAATTCCAAAATAGTAATCAGAGAGAGACTTTAATAAACAGAGAAATTCCAAGATATCCATGGCAGTTTGTGGCAGTAGATTTATTTCATTTCAATGATAAAGAATATTTACTTCTTGTTGATACATATTCCAAATTTCCGGAAGTTCATTGTTTAGAGTCAAATATGACTAGTGACCACCTGATAAAAATCTTAAAACATATATTTTCCGTTCATGGTATACCTGAAAGGTTGTACTCTGATAATGGTCCTTGTTCCAGTAGTTTTAAATTTAAAAAATTTATGAATGATTGGAAAATTTGGCATAAAACCAGTACACCTAATTACACACAGTCTAATGGGTTCATAGAGCGTCACGTGCAAACAGTTAAAAAACTTTCTGTCGTTACTCGAGTACAGAAACACTCCAATCGATAAAGATACACCCTCACCGGCACAGCTTCTTTTCAGTAGAAGATTGCGTGGTCAAATACCAATGAGAGAGACCTTACTTATCCCGGAAAACTATAATAAAAACTACAAGAGTATTTATTCAAAGGCTCAACGCAAACAAAAACATTATTATGATCAGCATGCTAGAGATTTGCCTTTATTAAAAATCAATGATAACGTTATGGTGCAGTTTGGTAAAGTATGGGAACCGGCTGTGATTATAGATATTGATGAGAGTAGACCTAGAGCATATGTAGTAAAACTTTCTAAGAATGATAAGATTTTCATTCGGAATAGAAAATTCTTAAAAAAAATACTCAATCGTTATTCTACTTACTCCAATGATACTAACAATGACCGTATCATCAATGAACCTTCTGCTCATGACCTTAATACTGATAACGATAATGTTATCAGTGGGGAAAATAGTGAAATCAGTAATGATGGAGATGATGATGAGAATGTCGAAAATTCACTCGAAAATTATTTTGATCCCGAGCTAACACTCCCAAGCACAGAAAATAATTCTTATAGGACTAGATCTGGGAGAATAATTCAAAAACCTCGTTATCTTGAAAATTACGTTCAGGAATGATTCTTCCCAATTTTGATTGAAATTGTTCACTTTATGAAAGGAAGGAGATGTTGTGATATTTATTAGTTACCCTGTATTTTATTATTGTTTTATCTAGTATTAAAAATATGGTCAAGTAGGAAAATATCAATGATATGTATGTAATGTCATACTGATTGAGTACATTAAAAAGGTCCTAATTCCATTGCCTTTGAATAACATAACAGAGGTTAGCTATGATCTCGAGACAGGAATGGAACTTCCTACCGAGGTTAGTATACTATTTTATTTACAACCATCATATTTCGATTGAAATTAATAAATCTCTGTTTTGTTCTGAACATATCTCAAATATTACATTTAATGATAAATTACCAAGAACGCAATTTTATCAGAATGATCCAGTAGATATATTGTTATCGTGACTACACGAGTGCAAAATTACCGATAATTTTCCATGAAAGCATGTTGTCTAAAAACTGCATGAGTTTATTCTCATATTTTGTCAAAACAGACTGACTCCGAAGGAGAAGGGCTCTTTTAGCAAAATATGAAAATAACCGAGAGCAGTTTTTTTACTGACAACATTCTTGAATGGAAAATTATCAGGTTTATTTTGACGAGTGTAATTCGGTAGAATATTTCCGGAGTTAAAAAAAAGGACGTTTAAAACTCGGTATTTATGCCTGTCAAGATGACAAATGTACATTTTAACTATCGTTACTATAGATACACGGACCGAGCGGGTATTTTTCGATACCTACCGGGTATTTACCACCCCGAAAATGTCCCACCGGGAATTTATCGCTGTAATTATTGATTGAAAATGTCCCGCTTTATATGGGATTTTTAACATACGATGGAAATATTCACCAATATAAATAAATGTCAGATAAAGTCGATAAATGACAGATCAAGTCTAGAATAGACGAAATTGAGGGAGGGAATGAGGACGGGAAGTGGAGGTGTGTAATGTGACACTTCCCAACCTTCAGTGACGTTAGTAATAACAGCATAACATATATGGTTGTAAATAAAGTTATTTCCTGAATCCCGTTAAAACAACTGCTCACTTTCCAACCTGAAAATAGGTTAGAAATAAGAACATTTTCGAATTATTGTTAAGACAATTCTCTACAAGACCTTTTTGTCCTTAATTGTCGGCAAAAGTGATTTACTGAATGATCCATGATAATTATTCTGATAGATATCCGAAAAACAGAAGTGTGGATAGTATCAATGAACCTATCATATCTGAATTATTTTTCAAGGTCAGGTCCATTTGGAAATGAGATATCAGAAGAACATCTCGTCACTTGATGGTTTTTGATACTGTGCCCCGTATACACAGTATAGGAACTGATTTCGTATTGTGTAATGAAAAAGTGTGAATGAACACTGAGTTCGAGGAACACGGGACTGATTCTCGTGCCAGAATGTTCGCACTACCAAACTTCTGAAATTTTGATTAACAATCATGGACTCCAAACATATTTCGATTTGAAGTTGAGTGGGGGTTGAAAAGCAATTACTTCTCGATAGAAAATGAGCACGTCCAAACATTGTGAAGGATTTATTCCAACCTCAGCTTTTCTGCAAATAACAAATTGTTTGTAATACGCTCACGGACGTCTTCGTTTCAATATGTCAATATCAGCGGGTGGAGTTAACAAGTGCTTGTTCGATCAACAGCAGTCTCGGAAAAATATGAATGAGATGTCAATCGATTCGGAATAGTATGTGAAGGATTTTCGAATAAAATCAAGTGCCGCCCGCAATAACGTTGAAAGTTGTAAACACTTGAAAAAAATATGGGGTTTGGTTTTTCGCAGATATCTCAAAAATGAATCAGGATTTTTCTAACTTTGAAGAAAGATGAATTGTTAGAATTTTGCGGGCTTCCCCAAGTAGCACAAACATATAAGACCAATATTGGTTCAATATTACGGGGATATTAACCTGATATTGTAGATATCGTATTGGCCCAAAAAAATGTGAATATTCGGCGATATCAGATCAACATTCGAAATCAATGTAAGGATATATCGTTTCAACTATATTGGTACAATATTGTTTATGATATATCGACGAAAAAGGAATATTCGATTGATGTCACTCGATAATTTTTTTTTATAATATTCGGGATTATTCATATCTTTTTTATCGAATAGTCAACTTGAAAATTTCTCTCATCCACATTAATCAACCGATTACTAACCTGGAAAAAACTCTGGCTGCTGCGGGGCTTGAACTCACGACCTTCAGAATAGAAATAATATTGTCTACCACTATACACTCTACGGCACGGAGAGACTTGCTTTCAAGGAGTTTGGTGGTATAGATGTGGTGACTTCAAGTTAGTTCGATACCACATTAAAATGTTAGAAACTTAAGTAACAATGAAATATATTCGAAAAAATACTGAAGGATCACTGTCTTATGTGATGGCGATTTGGAATATCAAACTTGCTGTGCCAAATGTTCTGGACGTAATTTTCTGGTATTGAAATCCACCACATGGCGATATTTCAATTTTTCCAAATTTTGTTAGGAATAATTCGTGATGAATATTGCGTTACCGATACTGATATATGTTTGAATACATCATGTGATCACTTTCAAAATCCCGATACCCCTTTTCAGGTTGTGATTTTAAAATGACTATTTGAATATTTCCATTTTACTGTTAAAACAATATTCAAGCAATATTAGAATTCGCATATCCATATTATAGTATCATGCCAATATGCCACCTAATGTGATAATACAATATTTTAATCTACGCTCCCAAACAATGTCGAATATACATTAGATTTCGATGTTGAAAATTGAGTATATGAGTTGTATACGACATATGCAAACAATATTGAAATATCTATGTTGTTAAACTGATATCATTCATTATCACCTGATATGGTAATTATGATATTAGTAATAAGTTATCAAACCCATATATTATCAATATTGAACCTTACAAAATGCAGTTGAAATTTATTGTCAATATTGGGCCAATTTTCATAATGGGATATCGTTTTCTCAATCTTGATTAATATTAGTTCAACATCAATTTTTCACTTACGATGAATCTATATTGGACCAATCTGAACTCGGGGTTCAGCCAATATGATGTGCTACTTGGGTCTGAGCCGTGATCCACAGGTTCTTGGGCCTGACGTTTCGTCTGCATCTGCGGCAGACATTCTCAAAGGCGATGCGGGAATGGGCGAAGTATCCTTCCCTGCTGCGAGGCTTTGATTTGATGTGGATCAAGAAAGACTCATAAGGGGAAAAATTCACTAAAGAAGGATTATAATTTAGGAACGGTACTACGAATTTTTTTATTTTTTTTAGGGGGAAGAAAATATGGCCGAAATGTGTACTCTGGCTTCCGCAGGCCACTTCCATTTTGAATCTCTGGAAAAAATAAAATATTACGAACGTATCAATTTTTGAAATTCAGAAATTGCAGAACTCAGGCAGCTACTGGATAGATGAGTGAACGATATTCTGGTGGAAAAAAACGTATCGTGATTATTCAATTAGTTATGCAAATGTTTAAAGATTCTAGTGAAACTGATAGTTATGTAATACTTCAAGAACAATTTTTCAGACTTGAATATTGCAAGCTTAGCAATCGTTATTCTATGAAGAAATACGAGGTGGAAATTCGGTAGAAGTGAAACTTTTTTTAATATCCAAGAGTAAGATGGATTATTATTTTGAACAAGAGGTTTTTCAATCACTAGTGATAGCAAAGAAATGTTAATTAGAAAGTATGTCTTTAACCTATCCTTTTTAAAACGATTTTTTAAAACATCATTCGTATCAGAGATCAAGATGAAAAAAATCAATTATCGGTTATAACAATTACCGATAATTTGGCAAGAAAGCGTGATATCTAAAAATTGCAAGAGTTCATTCTCATATTTTGGCGAAATATTTTACAAAATATGAAAATAACCGAATGCAATTTGTATAAGATATCACGCTTGAATACAAAATTATCTGGTAATTTTTATGCACGAAAGTAATTCATTGGAATATTTCACGAATAAAGAAATTCTCGAGGAAATGTTATTTTTTGTTCATTTATACTTCTCTCTATAGATTGTATGGAGTACTCACCTAAACGCGAAATGTTTTTCTATTTTTGAAGTCTACCTGACATTTATTTGTGTTGTTTACTGACGTCTAGCGATACGGTTTCAAATGTGTTGTTATGGTGACACAATGCAATTACCGCTGTAAGTTTTCGATAATTGCATTGCTCTTATGGGACATTTTATATATGAGGGAAATATTCTTATAAACAACGCATTTTTGTCTAACATTGTACTGTTATTTCTGCTCGTGTGCCAGAACCTGCAGAGTAATTTCCTAGCTAGTGTGACCTCCAATAGATGGATTATTGCATTCGTTGTTACAGTTATAGAAATTCCTACCATGCAACAATATTCATTAGAGTGCCACATTCAGCGTAAATTTTAGTTGGTGTGGATCTGGTTTAATGCTTCCAGAAATAATAGCAACCTCAAATTTGGTTGATTACAGAAACGATGCTCTAGGAGTAAATATTTCGGAAGATATTTTGCAATTGACTGAAATCCTTCACCGAGGAGGCATTGTTACTAACTCCTCACGCCACTCCTCGGGAGCAGCATGGGTATTCGCGTACCTGTTGACAATGAAACGTGGCAGATTCATTCTTCAATACTAATAAACGATGATATTGGAACTTTAGGTGTGAAAGTTGAAACTTTTCTTTAAAGATGAAAAAACTGATACGTGAAACGCGCGTCGAGTGCAAAAAATATAAGTTTGGTGTTAGGATATTTGATCTCCAGAAAACATTCTCCAATACGATAAAGAGAAATTCCCAAGAGAATAACATATGCCCCATTGGGTAACGATCATGATTCGGGCTCGCAACCACCTGCGCCAATCTGCTCGCCAGTACTCTGAATTTATTCTGGAGTCATTTATTAATCTTTTTCCCAGAATAATTGCTCGAAACCTCATAATTTGATCGATAAATTTTCCTTTTTCAAAGAATTTTTTTTAACATATGCGAACACTTCAAAGGGGGATTTTTGCACGTTTTTCACTCAAATTAGCTTCTCCAGGAGTATTATGGTACTACAATTATAGTACTATAACACAATGAAATATTTCTTTGATTAGGTCATAAATCACAACAGCTCCTTGGTAATCCAGAGGATGAATAAGAAATCACAGAGAAGTTCGGTATTTGCGAAATTAGTTGTCAAGATTGCAACAACAAATACATAGGTCAGAGCCGGCGAGATATTGAAATTGGTTTCGAAAAGCACTTTGCCCACATGAGATACGGAATAGACGGAAAATCCAGTGTCGCCGAACATGCTCTAGACAATTGGTGAAACCAATCTGAAACTGATCAAGCATGTGCATGACACCAGTATCCCATATCAGAGTCTAAAAAGAGCAAAATGTAAAAATAACAAGTGACAAGAGACATATCCCTTCTAGCTCGCTTTTCAGTTGATTATTTAGAAATTAATGAGAATAATAATTTAGCTCGCTTTTCAATTCATTACTGAGAAATTATTGGGAATATTCACTAATTTATTATTGAGAAATTAATTAGAAAAATCAGTAGTAACAAAATAATTATAACGGTCCAAAAAAAATATACAGGTAGTGGCTACACTTACCCTGTTAGCGAAACGCGCGTCGAGTAAAAATAATATTTATATGTTAGGGTAATTGTTCTCAACAAAAGGTTTAATTACGTCGAAAAGAGTTTTCATCAAGTATAGGCCAAATCCCCTCTATTTGAAAAAACATTCATGCCGTACTAACCTGAGATTAACCAGTTCTATTATAAAACCACAAGTCCAGAACAGCTGGTACTAGTTGTTGCTGGTTGTCCAATTGATATTGCCCAATAATGAAAAAGTTTGAGTTCAAAAAAATTAACATCTGAAACAAATTTCGAGTGATATTTGCATATTTTTTCCTGATATATTACTAATTGAATGCATCTATCTAAAAAGATAATATCAATTATCAAATACAATCAATTTCATCATCAGAAGAACGAGAAATTTCAACATGAACATTTAACGAAAGTACAATTTTTGCATGCTGAATATCCTTCACGATTCATTCGTTCCTAACCATCCACATTCTGAGAAAATAAAAATCAATATTGTATACATTCCAATATTAATTCTTATTTTCTCAGATTGTGGTATATAAGTTTCAAAATTTATTCACAATCATATTCGAAAATTCAATTACATTATCGGTTATAATTGCACGAGTGCATAAAAATTACCGATAATTTTGCAAGAAAGCGTGATATCTAAAAATTGCAAGTTTATTTTCATGTTTTGGCTCTTTTACAAAATATGAAAATAACCGAATGCAATTTGTATATCACGCTCGAATGCAAAATTATCTGGTCATTTTTATGCACGAATGTAATTCATTTGAATATTCCACGAATAAAGAAATTCTCGAGGAAATGTTATTTTTTGTTCATTTATACTTTCCTCTATAGATTGTATGCGATACGGTTTCAAATGTGTTGTTATGGTGACTTGATACAATGCAATTACCGCTGTAAGTTTTCGATAATTGCATTGCTCTTATTTTATATATGAGGGAAATATTCGATTCAATTCGGTTTTGTTATTAGGACCGTAAAATGAATCAAATTGTGATAATGAGGTATAACTAGACCCTGAAAGTCATGCATGATTTAAGAATAATGACCTCTACACTTCAATTCCATAGCTGTCAGTTTTATCGCTGCAATAATTTATTACGTAATGATAAGGATAAGTGGCCTATCATGAGACTTCAGCCGAGTGTGGCAATTCGCGAGTGCTCATAACTAGCCTTATCCTCGAGTTGGGTACTCCTACCCTACTTGTGCGGTAATTTCTGTTGGTGTAGCACGAATTTCTTTTTTATCCCTCATTTTCAATGATCAACGAGTCACTGAAAACAGATAGATAGATACAGTACTAATCCACGAACTGTTAAACACAAATTTCCCAAAAATTTCATTTTCGATTCAATTTAACACAGAATTTAAAAAAACGCTGAATTTTGTTATTTAGGCATTGAATGTAGTCATGAGATCAAATTCATCAGGTAAAATGTTACATATCCCATCAATTCAAATAAACAATTCGCAAAGCGGTCGCCATTGATTCGGAAAACACGTGTGTTCTGAATGAGCCATTGTTATAATGTTGTAATGAATGGTTTGAAGTAGAAAAGAAGTAGAAAAACCCTAGTTCGGTTGCTAGCAGTTGATGGAAATGATCTCTCTAAAATATTTCACTGAATAGATCTATAACAGATAATCACATGAGAACAAAATACTCGAATTCAAACGGGTTATCAGTCCTTTATGGATTTGCTGGAATTCGTATATATGTTCCATTCAATAAAGGGGCTTTCGTGAAATTCTGAATATTATCGACGGAGCAGATCGATAGCTCTTTAGGTTCAATTATTAATAATCATACAGTTGTTGGTGATGTCGTACTCGGTATTATTCTATTGTGCTTTTGAAAATTATGTCGATCTCGTCAGTAGTTATTATGGAAATGCATTTCTCGAAAATGAGTTCAACATCAATAGCGAAAATCATATTTCTTTCATCGATTTTCATTCAAATTCATCATAGAAATATGATCAAGAGAGTACTCAACAGGATGTGTTCAACTCGAACCCCTCCTTCCCCAATTTTTTGGAGAAGGACCTATATTTTTTCCTAATTTTTGAAAACTTCCTGGTCTATATTCGAAGACGACTTGGAGTCGAAATTGTTATTGTTTTCGAAATAATTGGAGCATCATCGATGACAATTGGACATTTAAAAGATTCAGAAGATGTAATACATTCATATCATATTTGAAAAGAAATTGACATGCATGTTTATATCATCACGATGAAAAAGGCCACGAGACTCCTAATCTTTCGGAATATCGAATCTTCACTGATGACGACTCTGTTCTCGAAGCACGACATATATTCCAATCAAATTTCATCTTGAATAAGGGTTTCACGAGGTCGGTTATAGTCGCATGGTGCTACGAGTCCGAATGATTTTGTATTTAAAACTCTCATATAATTATTCTTTGCTTCGCTTGAGAGCAAATATTAATTTCGCGTACACATATCAATCAGCAGAGTAGTACTTTTCCTGCCTAGGCAGTAAGGCAGCAAAAGTAATACTTGCTGATTGATATGTGTCAAGAGGAGTAAGTATGTAAGTCATCACTACACGAAAAATAAGAAGATTATGAGAATTGTGATAATTTGCAAGTACAATATCCTACATAAATCATTATAAAGAATCGGAGAAAAAATTATATGTTCAACGCGGCAGCCAATCTACTACTTTGCTGCCTAGTAAAACAAAAAAAGAATGCCCCATCACACATGAATACTACTCTTTGTGACAATGACGAAGGCATAACAACTATAGAATCGACGGTTGCATCGTCATTATTGGGTTGGACGCAAGTTCTACCCAAAGGTAGACAGTATGCTACCTACCAATCTTAGAATTTTGAGATCCCTATGGGGGTTTTTTTCCTGAAAGATAATTTGAGCAACCCCCATTTTGTTGGTGGATATTTTTATTACTTCTAGGGAAGCGTGTGCTTTCTTATCGTTATTGACGGGCTTTCTTGGTGAAGAGATAAGGGGGAGTGGACTGATATTGTGTAATCAATTGTTAGAATATGTATCGATTTTTCAAATTGTTGGTTTTCTTTCTCTGAAATAATAAGTTCCGATGCGATTTCGAAACCTTCTTATTGGCCCCTCAACACCTTGTGCAGATACATCACTGAACTTTCAACTTTTTTCCTTCAACACATAAAATCTCCATCATCTTTTCTATTGATTTTCGACCTTTTCACACTGGTAGTGTCACCATTCTATAATTTCAACTAGACAATTTTTAAAGTCTTCAACATCTTCAAATCACCAGCAAGTCTTCAGATTTTATTGAATTTCTTTCTAATTTCTCGGTTAGATGTGGAGTAATCTTTAAGAAGCTTCAACCATTACATGATATAGGTTTCAATACTTGGAACATATATGTAGCTAGTTTTTGGCATGGATATTAAATGGAACTCACAATGGGTCTCCGAGGTTGATTTGGTTAATGTATTTTTGGTAATCCATAAAAATGTGATGGTTCACTATGATGATTGATAAGTTGCGTGTGTCTTTGTATTTCAGTTATGTTTCACACACTAGGGTGAAATGTCACTAAAATGATGGAAAGAAAGATGAATGGCAGGAATCTGGAACCCTCATTCTTTTCACGAATCAAATAAAATCTGTCGAGTCGGTGATAATGATTCCTTGGAAGGTTCACGGAATGAAGTTAGTCGACTCGACAATTTATATTCGATTCGTCAAGTAGAACTTGACTGCTGCTTTCATCATTTCATTATGTCTGAGGAAAAATATAGCTCCACGAGTTCAGTTGAAGAGAAAATTTAATATCAATCTCTGATCACTGACATATTGCCATTAACGAGTACTGAAGAAAAGGAAGGCGTGAATAAGTTTTAAGAACGGAAACGGATTTGGTTTCCAAAACGTCGAGAACGATAGGTATATTTTAATGAATAACACTTCTTGTATTTTTTTTAGACAAATTTCTTATGTTATTCGTTGTGTTGAAATGGTGGTTGCTATGGGAATGTTTAAGTTCATAGAAACAATTGTAGTCTGAAAATGATATGAACAGTGATACCGAGTTAGAAGCACTTGCTCTTCAATCTGTTGTATTTTCTACGTTTCCCCAACTTTTCCTACGGACGTCACAGCTTGAATCACATTTCTTGATCACTTATACATATTGCCAAAAAAATGGCAATCAATTCAGATACACGAGTGGAACTTTTCATAAATGTCATAGATCATTTATATTTTTAAGATCATTTAATGCCTTATCTTTCATTTTTTATAAAAACGTGTATTGTCGTCTCAATTTTGAAACTCCATTAGCTTCTCTTCAACATTTCACTCAAAGTGACTTATAGGAATCTGCACCTTTTCTATTTTTCAGAGAAGGAAACTTTGTCGTACATTGTCAAGTGAACGGAATTATCGACCTTATAGTGTAGATGGCGTAACAAAAACGCTTCAAATCATTTTCACACAAACATTGGCAAACTATGATATCTATGAACATTGATGGGGGCGTTTGTTGTCAAATTCTCCCTGAAGTCAATATCTTGTCAAAGTCGCTTCGAATTTCTGTAAATCATTCCAAGATGCATATAACCCTGGTGCGTTGACTTATACCTGAAAAATCGTAGTCATACACTCTCGATGTCTGGCATTTTTGATTTTGATGAAATATAACTGAAGAAATCCCTTCGAGAGTTTGTCACCAGAGGCGCACCTCACGAATCTGATTTCGAAGCCTACCCTGATCCACTGAAATTTTAATCTGTGATGCCGTGAACGTCAACGGTCCCGCCTTTCGATTGAATCAAATGTATAGGTTATGTCATGAATCATAACTTGATGCTTTTTCCTTTCGCTTTCGAGTTGATGAAATATGAATTGGAATCTCTGTGAATGTGATTTTGAATGTTCCTAATCAATGGTTGTGAGTGAAACTGGGAAGTATAGTGGATATCTGAGGAACCGAACATAGGTAAGTAATGTTATGCGAGCGATTTATTATAAGTTTCGTACAGGGGATTAGTGAATTGAATCGTGCACTCCTCAAATAATGTATATCATTTCAAATCGATTTGAGTTGTTCAAGGTATACCTATTCTATCAAAATCATAGCGAGTATATATCTAGGATGTGACGTGACGAGAAATCTGAACGTTCGGATTCGGAAGTTTGAGTGAAGCTCCTGACGTTTCATTATGGAATTTTGTTTAGATCTCTCTGGATGGAGAATTTACCTCGAATATCTATACTTCTTGTGGCTCGATCCTGACATTCTAGTAATCTATTGAAATGAAAAAGTTTCACAATATGAACTGGTTTTTCAAATTCAAATCGAAGTGACAAACTTTTCAAAAAAATTGATAGGTTTCTATTAGACGAACTTGGCCTTACATATTTTGTATACTGATGATTCTATTGGTGACGAAAAATCTCGTGAGGATTCAGCCAATAAGACCGTCGGTATCGACATTCACTCGTAAGCTGCCGCCTGGTTGGAAATGTAGCCTAAGAAAATCGCATTTGTATCACTACCTGTGTCACTACCTACCGTCAAAAAATATAAGCTCTGGCTTCGGTTTCTCAGATCGAGAGGATTTGACTAAACAAAAGCATATCTGTCGACGCACCAGGGTTATATGCATCTTGATTCATTCCTACTATAGAGCCAATGAAGTGACGTTTTTCAATTGAAGGCATACAGCACCATCTGGCAGTAAAAGCACTGTTTATAGAGATATAGTTAGTCGATGTCTGTGTAAAAAGCATTCAAAGCGTTTTTGTTACGCCATCTACACTATAATGTTCGATATTTTCGTTCACTTGACAATACACGACAAAGTTCCCCAATCTGAAAGAAAACATAGGTGCAGAGTTCAGTCTGTCAGTTGAAAGAAAGATAATGAATCTTCAGGGCATGACCCAGCTCTTCAGGTTGACTGACAGTCATTCGATATCTGAAGTTGAGCAACGCCGAGCGCGGTTTTAGTACTTGGATGGGTGACCATGCAGGCAAATACCGTGTCGAAAGCCCGTACAGCTGCAGCGAAATAGCATATCATAGCTCGCAGAAAATATATCAATGAGCACAAGATATATTGAGGATATGCCGTCCTTCGGAGGGGACGTAAAGCCGTCGGTCCCGAGTCCATGGATGTTGGGCTCGTTAAAGATCCCTACCTCTGGTTGGAATACCAGAGGGTTCGGCAAAATTTCAGGTTGGGGAAAGTGTGCTCACCGGCGTCGGTGATTGGCCTTGGTAGCGGAAATAGGCCGAAGTTAAATAAAGAAATAAAAGAAGAAGAATGAATCTTCAAAATAGAGTTGACGATGAAAGTTTAAGAAGGAATGAAAGTTTAGGCATTAAAATCATCTTCGAAACAGGAATGATCTACGACATTGACAAAAAAAAGTCAAGATGCATATATTCCTGGTGCGATCTCCGATTCGATATTGTTTCGTCAAAAACTCTAGACACGATCAATCGAATCCAGGAATTTTACTGCGATTTCCAGTACATGGTGCAAGAATCTAATTCTATCATCTTTTAACATTTGCATTCCAAATTTTTCGAATTGTGATCAAAGTTTTCCATCTATTTACTGTTGTTTTGAACCAGCTATTTTCCGTTTCCAGTTCAATTCTCTGAAGTAGCTTTCTTACTTATTCGTCTTTTTTCTAACGTTGATTTCAATTATTAGTTGTTTTCCGTTTGTTTAGTATTTAATTCAAGTGTTGTTTTGAATAGTGTTTCATAATGGATATCAAACGCTGTTGTATTATTCGTGGACAAAATAATCAATCATCTATTTATTTATATCAAGTTCCGATGGTTAGTACAAAAAATTCAATACGTGTATATACCCAAGTTCAACTGGTCGATTTAGGGCGAGATTATTCTGACACTGATAAACGAATTGTTATTTGCTGATTGCTTTTCGGAATTTTCCAGTTTAACATATTCCAAGTTCCAGCATCAGTTGTTATATGCCCAGTAAAAGGCTGCAATACCAAAATTTTAAAGTCATGGAATAAAACTAATAAAAGTTCTATCGGGAGAGTATTTTCAAATGAGGGCGTCTTGTATAGCGCCATAATAGCCCACACCACAGCACTCTTTCCAATTAATTGAAATTACTCAGGTTGATCTAGACTATGGAGGGTCCATTTTCTTCCGAATTGAGAACTATAACTGAACGCTATATTGACGTACTATTTTTTCCATATCTGTTGTCCAACTTCACTAGCTCTCACGTCGATACCGTTATTTCGAAAAATCTCATCAAATTATCTAAAAATTCTCAACATAAAATAGTAGGAAATTCTATGAATTTTGATATTGATATTGTATCTGTATTTAACTCTAAACTGAAGCAGAGAAACAAGAGATATAGCAAATTCTCAGGTAAGAAATCGTGCAATTTTTGGCAGAACTCGGGTATTTTCTTCCTTTATTATGTAGAGTGTTGAAAAAAGAAACTGATACACTGAATCTGCACGAGTTCTTTCGAAAGAAATCGCTAATAGAAATTTTGTCAAAATTAATAATGTCATGGGTCTAAAGTTGCTGCCTGGCATCATCTGTAAACAAATTTCAGAAATGTGAATTTCCCTGGATGTCTTTATCAAGTGAGCCGTAGGTCTAGCGTTTTCGACGGAAACATTAACATTGTACTGGTACAATGTCTTTTCACCAGGATTATATGCATCTTGGTATAGGTAATCCAGAAAATGTGTGTTTCAGGCTACGACGTTCGTGAGAAGAATGAATGAAAAGACATGACGTGGAAACAAAATCACTAATGCAAAATCAAAATCCAACATATGTAACAAGGTGGGTTCAGACAAACCAAAATTTGGGAGGTTGGAATTTATTTTCTCAACGACAATCTAAAATTTATAACAAAGGATAATGTCTAAAAGTTACTGATTCAACATGATATCAAGTATAAACAAACCCTCACAATAAATTAATCATTTTTGAAAACTTACCTAAAACCAGGCCCACTGATGGACTTTAGCAACGCTAAATCTCTCAGATCCACCACGAGATTTCAAAAGTCTTGATGAAATGTTTCAGAACTCAGATAAGGAATTTACTTCACAACAATGAGAAAAAACACCGAACGAATTCGAAAGTATTTGTACCATATGCTGACACCTATCGGTTGCAAGAAACACCCGAAATTTTGAATAGAAGATTTCTGACTGAAACTCTGTGGTTAATGATCTGAGTACAGGGTAATTCTGTTACAACTTGCACCCCAAATCTTTAGCGATACTGCCCTATTGCTAAAGATTTCCAGAGTACCACAATTTGATATGAGATGCGTGAAAGGTGCCCCTCTCCTTCTCGGAATCAGGGTACTTCAACACATACGTCGCGGAACTTACTGACTTCTTAATCTCATAAGGCCCTTCAAACAGCAATAAGAACTTTTTTGTTTCCGACTTTATAGCAGAGGAAACATTATTAGCCCGTAACAAGACTAGTTGACCTGGTTGAAAATTCGGAAAGGGCCGACTAGGCTTTGACGCTCTACGCCTCTCAGCTTTACCTAGTAACGTTTCCCTTGCCAGAATTAATTTTACTTCCTGACTCTTCGGAGCTACGCCGGCCAAATCGCCTCGTAGGCCACTTGGAAGTAACTTGGTTCGCTCCAAACCGAACTGGAGCTCATTCGGACTATATCCAGTAGATTCATGGACCACCGCGTTCATGAAACTAGCAAAGTTATCCAGCTCCCAGGCCCAACGTTTTTGATGGTCAGCGCAGTAAGTGCGACAAAGTCGACCCAGTTCCCGCATAACTCGTTCAGAGGGGTTAGATTACGGTCGACGCACCGAAGAAAATATCAACTGAATATCCCATGATTGCAACGTTTGTTTCCACCGTTTGGCCGTGAATTGAGTCCCATGGTCGCAAAGGATTCTTTTAATGCTACCCACTTTAGGCAGGAATTGTGTCGAGATACGACTCAAAATCGCGGGAGAGGTGGCTTTCTTTAATGCATATAGACTAACGTACTTTGTAAATACGTCTAACAGAACCAAAATGAAGCTTACTCCCCCTCGGCTCACCGGCAGCGGTCCAAACAGATCAAGCGCAATCAAATAATTTTTTGTCTCAGGTATAATCGAACCCATCGGAGGATTGGGTAATACCGAAACCTTAGCCTTCTGACAAACCTCGCAATGACGAATTACCTTTTTTACGTCCTGGTGCATATTACTCCACCATAACTCTGATCTTAATGCTCGCCAAGTCTTATAGGCGCCAAAATGGCCATACGCAATATGATAAGCTTCTATTAGCTTCATTACCAGATTCTTTGGTACACACAGTAATAAGTGTTCTTCGTTACTATTAACTTGGTAGAGAATATCGTTGACCAAAGTAAACCTACCTTGGATCTCGATATCGCTAGCCAGCTTATCCTTGATTTTTCTCAATTTTTCATCCTGATCCTGAAATTGGATGATATCTTTCAAGAGAGTAGTTAACTCTGTCAGCAAGGTGGAAATAGGCAAAACCCTGAAGGTTTTGTCACTGGGAGAATGTCCTCTAATTCCCGAATATCTAGACAGTGCGTCTGATATTATATTACTTGTCCCAGGGATGTGCTTGATATCGAAATCATATTCTTGCAATGCCAACGCATACCTAGATATACGGGCTGAAAGCAGGCGACACGTTTTCAGATAGGTAATGGAACTGTTATCTGTGAAAAGGGTGAACTTACGACCCATCAAGTATATCCTAAATTTTTTCAAACACCATACCACCGCCAAAGCTTCTCGTTCATTGATTGAATATCGTGTTTCTCGATCTAATAACAACCTAGACGCCCATGCTACCGGACGGCGCTGTCCATTGACAATTTGAAATAAGTGGCACCCCAAAGCTTTGTCGCTGGCATCAGTCTCCACGCAAAAGGGAATATTCGCCACTGGATGATAAAGCAAAGTATTCTCTTGAAGTTTTTCTTTCAAACTATCAAGAGCTTGTTATTCTTGCTGCGTCCATTTCCACCTAGTTTTCTTTTTCAGAAGATGTATTAGTGGGGAGGCGATTTCGGAAAATTGGCTACAAAAAGCCCGATCGAAATTGGCTAGGCCCAGAAAACTTTGTAGCTCCTTGACATTTCTAGGAGTAGAATAGTTCGCCAATGCTTGAATACGCATAGGATCTGGCCTGATTCCATTGCGATCCAAAAACGGAATTTCACTCCGTATAAAATTACACTTACGGATTTTGAGAGTGAATCCGGCTTCCCGTAGCCTCTGGAAAACCAACCTCAAATGACTAATATGCGCTTCGAAACTCTCCGAAACAATCAACAGATCGTCTACATATACAACAAGAAAAGCATCAAATTCATGACCAAAAATAGAGTTCAAGCACCGAACGAAAGTACTCACACTCGTACACAAACCGAATGGGAGCCGACGGAAACAGTACGTTTTCCCGTCAAATTTGAATCCCGTGTATTTCTGACAATCCTCCGAGAGCTCAATTTGCCAATACCCATTCGAAAAGTCAAGAGATGACATATATGTAGTATTTTTTACGGTACGTAGGATCTCTTCCATTGGACGAGGAGTGTCGTACTCCTTTTCCATAACCGAGTTCAGGTAACGGGCATCGAGACATACTCGAATTGACTTATCTTTTTTCTGCGTAACGACCAACGGAGAAATATAAGGCGTGGCACTTTGTTTAATAACCCCCCACTTCTCCATGGTATCTAGTTGCTCCTGCACTAAGCTTTTAAAAGCCAGTGGAATGGGATATTGTTTCAAACAAAATTCGGTTTCGTCGCGAAGTTTGATTTTATGAATATATTCTTGCGTTTTCCCCGGTATATTCGAAAAAATATCAGCGAATTCCATCAACAAATTACCGAATAACCCTTTTTCATCCGCATCTAAGGAACAATTTTCTACTATCTCGACTAATTCGTTCGATTCGACATCATTGCTCGCAAACTTTGACACCCCCTGTACACAGTTTTTGATTGCTATGTTTCTAATGTTCGGAGATTCCACTTCCCTTAATTCTTCACCGACGTTTATAAACAAAACCTCACAAGAAGTATTGTTGCACACAAAAACCATAAAGTTTTTTTCGAGGTCAATCTTAGCCGCAGTTAGTCGCAAAAAATCTACACCGATTATGACGGGGTAAACTAAATCGGGAATTAATAAAAATTCGTGTATGAATTTATGACCCATTATATCGAAAGTAATGAGAGACTGTTGTTTTATACGCCTCAGTTTCACTTTGAACGCTCCCGTTACCTTAATTCCGGTGCAAGGAAATGACGGTATTTTTTTTCTAGCGGAATCTAATTGTCCCCAAACCTCCTCACTGAAGCAGCAAATATCACTTCCAGAATCAATGAGGGCTGGGAAATATACCTCGTACATACCCCTGAAATGATGGGGGATAGCTCACGTGCATTTTCGCTCTCGCCATCGCTCTCCCCTATCAAATCTTCCTGTGGATTATTTACCGGAATGTTGGCCCTTTTGCAAATAGCCCGCACGGGAGGACCTAGAACTCGCGGGGCTCGAATTCGTTTTCAGAATTTTCTATGACTGGTGCTTCTTCCACCAACTCCAAAGAAGCTACTTTGTGGGTTTTGGGATGCTGTTCCTTCCTCACGAACGGACGGTCATTATACTGATTATTATAAGGTCCGCGATTACGATTTTCTTCTGATCCCGTTGACAAATTCATATTATAACGTGGGACATAATGCTCCTCTGATGGAATATGCTTTCTGGTATTTGAAACAAACCGCTCCCTGTCATAATATGAATCAGCCTGACGAAGCGTTTCTAAAGCATCATTAATGTTTTTTGCTGAAATTAAGGAACTGGCGATATAGGGTGGAAACAATCGAGCAATCTTTTTTATCGACTCCCGTTCGTTTTCATTGTCACCCAAATGATTGGCCATCGAAAGGCATTGCAAAAAATGTTGGACGAACGACGATTTACCGTCATATTTGTTTTTCCTCAATTTTTCGAGGTAGTCCATTTGGATGTCATTGTTCCAGAACTGCTGTATGAAAGCCTCTCTGAAGGTTTGGAAATCAGGAAACTTATGCAAACAGGCTTCACTCCACAATAGAGCCTCACCTTTAAACTGGTTTGCTATAGTGTACTTGAAATATTCAAACGGAACTTTATGTAAATTATAAAAATATTCCAGCTGTTCCAAGAAATCGATAGGGTGTCTTTCAGTCTTATCAAAGTATGGTAATTTTTTTGTTGCTTCCAGATTATTCAGATTTCTAACAGAAGCTTCTAGAAAATTTTCTTGAGAAATGGTGTTGGTATTAGGTAAGCCATTATTATTTAACTGTTGCATTACTACAATTACCTGAGTTATAAGCGATACTAAGTTTGGGTTGTTTTCATCATCTCTACCAATGTTCAAATTATTTTGTTCAGAAGCATTCGGTACCGCGGCATTGGCTGCTGAGAAAAAATTATGAGTTGGAACTTCATGACGTTCGTTGCCGGCCGCTGTACCTAATGTTCTGGATACATTCCTTTCTTCAGCACTCGAAATCTTATTTCTATCCAAATTTTGAAATTGGTTCACATTCCAAGGCGCACCACTATAGCCACTCAAATAATTTGCTTGGGGGATAGAAAAATTCTTTGATGGTCCTATACCTAAACTAGACTGGTTTATCCCAGCCCCCAAATCTGCACTTTTTTTTTGTTATTTGTTTGTACATCACGAATAATATTAGTTTGTGAATACTCGACATTCCTACTTTGAGATGTGTTTCTCTCAGGATCAAAATTACATGTAAAATTCGAATTCCTACTACAATAATTCACTTTAGGTTTCGAAAATAACTCCGTTATTGGCCTACTTGTCTGCGAAGAAAAAGACTTTGGTAGATCAAATTCTACATTATTATTTACTGTGCTGTCTACTCGTCGAATGAAAGGTTAATTTTGCATCGGTGCCGTTAATTTATTTGTGGGTTCCGCTCCTAGAGATTGGAGTTGATTTGGATCATTCCGCCGAACAGTATCAGCTGAATGAAGCTCTCTCTCTCCCGAGATTCGGGAGTTCTATCCGCTTGGCCATAACTTCTACTCATAAAAAGTCGCCTACCTGGATTCACTGGTGTATTCGTATTTTGTGCCGATTCTTTACCACTTCCATTCGTTCCTTTATCCTTTGGGAAAGCACCGGTCGTCTTGGGTGCACCCCTATTCCTTAGATTATATCCATTATTGTCCATATTCACTTAGGTTTGCCCCGAGTTGGTCGCCAGATGTAACAAGGTGGGTTCAGACGAACCAAAATTTGGGAGGTTGGAATTTATTTTCTCAACGACAATCTAAAATTTATAACAAAGGATAATGTCTAAAAGTTACTGATTCAACATGATATCAAGTATAAACAAACCCTCACAATAAATCAATCATTTTTGAAAACTTACCTAAAACCAGGCACACTGATGGACTTTAGCAACGCTAAATCTCTCAAATCCACCACGAGATTTCAAAAGTCTTGATGAAATGTTTCAGAACTCAGATAAGGAATTTACTCCACAACAATGAGAAAAAACACCGAACGAATTCGAAAGTATTTGGACCATATGCTGACACCTATCGGTTGCAAGAAACACCCGAAATTTTGAATAGAAGATTTCTGACTGAAACTCTGTGGTTAATGATTTGAGTACAGGGTAATTCTGTTACACATATCATACCTCATTGAGTGATTTGAACTGATGATGAATTTCCACTATTGAAATAAACGGGAGACCTCACTGAGACTACCTTTTTTCAATCTGAGGAATGTAATGAGGCATAGGTAATATCTTCTGTTATCAATACTCAATTTCCTCAGTTGGGAAAACAGAGCAGACATTGCACGACAGAGAAACGTGACACTGGGGATTCGCCTACGCAGATGATCACGCAGAAATACAAAACATTTCGATAACTAGGCTACTTGAGTGGGAGTGGTGTTATTTATTTGGGAAAACTAGACAAGTACATATATATCATCTTAATTAATTTTCTGTATAGAGCAAGGGAAATTTCGTTCTGTTGAGTACAGTCTTTTTTCCAAGATTTAAAGAATGGAGTTAATCTCATAACCCATGGAAACAATAGAATTATAAAATTTGAATTTTATATATATATATATATATATATATATATATATATATATATATATATATATATATATATATATATATATGATGATAAGTATTATCGACCGTCTATTTGTACACAGAGTTGTTTTCTTCTATATCAGGGCTTCGGTCTAGAAAAAAAAAAACCTTCATACAATACAACTTCAAATATCATCCTACAGAAAACAATCGCAATGAGATTTCTACATACAAATACTGCTCTATTCCTTATATTTCAGAATTATCGAGCGAAATCTTAAATTTATTCAAAAAAGAAAACAATATCAAAATTTCTCAACCTTTGATCAAATTACATTCAAAATTGAAAGATGAAGATCCACTTTTTGAAAAATCTCACGTGGTGTACGAAATTCTTTGCAATGATTGTGACGAAAAATATATTGGTCAAACGTAAAATAATTTGAAAACACGAAAAGCTCTACACCAAAGTGACTGTATGAAATATGAGACAAAATTCATGTGCATCAACCAAACATTCTATTGAAAATGATCATAAAGGATACCGCACACTTTAATAGGGAAAGTGGCCCTCTGTCGAATCGGCTGAATTTTTGATATTTCATAATCCAAGTCATTATAAACAAAAAGTTCAATGGGCACAACTTTTTTTATAGACTAGTTTTGACGCTAGAGGCCCTCGAAAACTTTCATTTGTTCTTCATTGTTATACAACACGGAACGGTATTCTGGATAATAATCACTATTCTGCATAATCAAAATCTAAATATTCATTAATATAAGATACTATCGAATGTATTTTTCTTTGGTGTTGTTACATTCGGTCAATTATACAGTGTGTTCTAGCTACTTACAATTTTCAAAGTTCAATAATTCGAAAATAGTTGCAAATTATCTAAGGTATCTACAGTGAAAAAATGTTCATGAATCTTATTCCACATCATATAGTCAAAAAAAATAAGGAGTGTTTATTCCAAGGTATATTCGAAAAACGTACCTACTGAAAAATATTGTTCGACCATCTTGTAAAATTTTAAACCATAATAAAGAATGAGAAATATTACAAATCTGTCTATGAAATGGCCTTACAAACATTTTCTTCCAAAATCTATCATTATGAATTCATGGCTTTTAGGGTATGCAAATGGACTACTTTTGACCAAAAAGTCGTACCTCCTATAACATCCAAGTGATTCAGAGACAATCAGTTATTGTAGGTTTGGTGGGATAGAGGATAAGCAGATGTTTGAAAAATTCACTAATATATAACATTATTATTATTATTATTATTATGGATATTTGATTTTAAAATAATGCACTCCAACTTCCAACCCGATTTTATTTGTATTGCCCTGTATATGCAAATCATGTTTGTCCTAAATACTGCGTTGTCTAATTAATTTTCGTTTTCAAATCGATATCACAATAAAACTCTAGAAATCGAATTTTGACGCAATATTGCTCCACCCTGTATAAAGATATTATAGTCCAGATTTCTTTAAAAAAAATTCTATTCATTCTCGAAATTGGAGAGTACCTACTGGATAATATAAGAAAATTGCATCCCTTTACAGCAAAAAAACATTTTTTGTAGATGGCTTTGGAAATTATGTCAAAGTTTCTAGCAAGGTTTTGTTTGTTTGTTACTTCATGTCAATATAAATGTAAATATGGCGTATAATTTCGCAGTGAGATTTGAATGTTATGTGTGTGAATACAATGGAACACCAAGGCAAATGGTACGTTTGAATGAAGAAAGCAGAGGAATTGCCGAACGTCGAAGGAATGAATTAGAATTGCCTCAAATACCTTTCATTGATCAGACAAGGATTTGCAAAAACTGTCATTTGAGTATTCTCTCAGAGATACAATCTTATGAACAAGATCCCGATCCAACTGTACTTAAAGTTTTGTTGCGGACCTCTCATACATCATGTTTAGTATGTGGTGGATCCCAAAATATTGGTAGAATGTCACCTTCTGCTAGGTTGGATGTATTTCTGAAGACAGGAATGTTCGCACCTGACGGCGTCAGAATCTGTGGTGGTCATTTGAATGAGGAGGGATATCTTCTGCCACCTTTCATGAATGGGCTCAGAGGAATAACAAGACCATACAATTTGAAAGGTAATGAACTCAAACATATTTTAGTATCGTTACGAGAAGCTGTGCTGAACTATAAATCAACGAATAAATACAATTGCGAGAATAATTTTACTGATGAAGAGTTTCAGGCGTTAACTCCAATAAAAAAAGAGCAGTTCACAGACCTCTTCGAATTTTGCAATCGCGTCAATATTCACGAGAAAAATAGAACAGTAGCAAAAAAAGATTTATTATGTTTCTTGTGCAAATTACGACAAGGACTTTCCGATCAATTCTTGATGGGCATGTTTTCCTATTCCAGTCGTCAAGCTGTGAGTTTGGCAATTCAAAAAGTGCACGTATCATTATTACAACAATTCGTTCCGCAAAATTAAGGGTATCAGCATATAGAGAGAGGCCAATATATTGCTAGACATTACGGATTTTGCAAACACCCTCTACAATCCTGAACCAAATTATCCAAGAGCAATAGCTTACATTGACGGAACGTATATAAAAATACCCAAAAGTCGGACATTCCAAGTATTGCGTCAATCGTACTGTGTACACAAGGGATATCATCTCTTGAAACCAGCCTTGATTGTTGCTCCCAATGGTTATATCCTAGATGTTCACGGACCTTATTTTGCTGATTCAAGAAATAATGATGCGGCAATGTTGAGACATGAGTATGAACGAGATTTGATGGGTCTGAGGAACTGGTTCCAAGAAGGAGATATCTTCATGTTAGATAGGGGATACCGTGACGCACAGAACTTCTTGGCTGACTTAGGTATAGTAGTGAAAATGCCCGTAGCGCTTGGTCATGGACAGCATCAACTTACAACCGAAGAGGCAAATACATCTAGACTGGTTACGAAAACGAGATGGATTGTAGAAGCTAGAAACGGTCATATCAAAAATATGTTCAAATTCTTCAGAGATACTGTACCAATGCCACAAGTTCGGCATAAAGGAGACTATATCAGAATAGCATGTGCGATAATCAATAAGTATCATGAACCAATTAGCATGGAAGGAGCCAATGCTGAGCTAGCTCAAATAATGTTGAACCGTGCCAATGAAATGAATGAACTCCAATTGAGAATAGAAGAAGAGGGTCTGCTACGAAGACATGGTAGATGGATTCCAATGGAGGAAAACCAATTACTTGATTTTCCAGTTCCCGATTTGGAGTACTTACGAGAACTTACATTCGGGATTTTTCAAATCAAACTAGCTCCATCTTATGTACAAGATAATAGACAGGATGTGGGAAACATTTTATTCGAATTCGACGAACGTATTGATAATCCAGTTCTATTGAGGATGAGAGTAAAATCTCGTCATCGGAATACTATCAAATACGAACTATGGATCAAATACAATATCAGTTTGGAACGTGTGCCAATTCAGGGGTACTACTGTACGTGCAAATCAGGAAGTCGTACATTGGGTACATGTTCTCATGTAGCCAGCGTACTTTGGTACCTTGGATATGCCCGTCATGCCGCCAATGTTAGGTATCCTTCGACGCAAATACTTCATACCATATCTGATGCTGCAGAGAGACATAATAATGAAGAACCTATGATTGTGTAGATTGATATACATGTTTATTGCATATTATCCTTGTTTCTTTGATCATATTGATATGTTCTCATATGGGACACCCTGTAAATGATCGAATGAATGATTAGGGTTCAGTCGAGAGTTTTCCATTAGGTCCACTTGGTTAAATGGGTACGTTAAATGTTACATATGATATATTGAGTTGGAGCCCATTACTTTCTCCATATAACATTTATGCTGAATGTGCGACTAGAGGCTTAGTTGATCCGTTAGGAGGAGTTTCTCCACAACACTCCTTGAGCATCAATATATTAATCAGATATATATTAATACTCATTCGACAAAACCCTATCAAAATGATAGACACTTTTTTATATTTTCCATGAGTTTCATCATTCATTTGAATAATATTAACATGACCATAATAGCTGGAACACACTGTATAATTGATCACCTGCAGGTAACAATACTTTCAATAGTATCTTATATTAATGAATATTTAGATTTTGATTAAAAAGAATTGTGATTATTATCCAGAATACCGTTCCTTGTTGTATAACAATGAAGAACAAATGAAAGTTCTCGAGGGCTTCTAGCGTCAAAACTAGTCTATAAAAAAAGTTGTGCCCATTGAACTCTTTGTTTATAATGACTTGGATTATAACATATCAAAAATTCAGCCGATTCGACAGAGGGCCACTTTCCCTATTATAGTGTGCGGTATCCTTTGATTATAATAACACAAAAACACTCCATATGAAAAAAAAAACTTGAACAAACGTCTCTTTTTGGAAATGACTGAAATTAAAACGAGAAAAAACAACATGAACAAAAAATCAGATATTGAGAACCCAGTGAAATTCATTCGTTTCTATTAAACAAATAAAAACATCTGATATATAACTGTCATCAGTGAAAAGAACACTATGAATTTCCAAATCAATAACTTCACCTTCCATTGTCAAAATTAACATTTCTCATGTTTTATCTTTGTATTTCATTTATCAAGAATAGCACATGTATGTACCTTATATTTTATTTGTATACTTTTTGATGTCCATTTTATATTGTAGCCCTCGAAAAAGCTAATAAAAATTAGCGAAAGCTTCGGTAGCTAAAAAGAATAATCTTTTTCTTCAAACCAAAGCCCTGATATAGAAATAAAATATATATATATATATATATATAAAATATCGATCATTGGAAAAAAAAATGAAAAATCGCAGTGGCAGTTGGTCACTTCCACCATTGTTGATAGATAGGATAGTTTGAAACTTTTCAATTGCCCTAACACCACACTGATATTATTTGCACGTTTCGCTAACAAGTGTAGCATCAGTGGAAGAGAATTGATGATGAATTTTATTTTCCTGAAGATGGTAACCTTGCTAGCGAAACGCGCGTCGAGTGAAAATAATATCAGTTTGGTGCTAGAATAATTGATCCCTCGTATATTTCTACGCCAAAGGTTCCAAGCTCATCGTTATTTAGGATAATTTGATAATATCTGTGTAAAAATGGTTTGAAGCGTTTTTGTTACGTCACGATTTCTGTTCGACTGAAATGGTGAAAGAAAACTAATGAAGCCTCAAAATAGAGTCGACAAGAGTAGTTTATAAGGAATCCAAAGTTCAGGCATTGAAATGATTTCCAAAATATGAATTATCTACGATATTGACCAAAAAGTTTCACCTCTATTTCCAATTAATGAAGAAAATGTGTGAGTCAAGTTACGCCGTACTTGAGAAAAATGGAATAAAATACATGACTTGGAAACGAATTCACTAGTGCCATCTACTTGTAGTATCCATCCCTCCAAATTATATTTCTATATGGTTGGCTAACAATATATCTCTATGAACAATGCTTCCACTTACTTAGTGACTTATAAGTCAAAAAATGTCATACATGATCGACAATAAATTTTTTTATTCTTTATTCAATTCCGGCCCATATTGCCTCCGAGCTATGGTGTGCTATTTTGCTGCAGTTGTATGGGCTTTCGACGCGGTCTTTTCCTGAATGAGGTCACTCATTCAAGTACTTACCGTGCTTGGTGTTTCTTTACTTCAGTTATCGAATGACTCACTACTTTTTTTCGGGAAAAGTAGTAATACTAAAAACCTCGTCCGCGAAAGCCTCAACCATTTTATTGAATGACTGTCAGTCAACCTGAAGAGCTGGGCCGTACCCTTGATGATCGAAGAAACGAAGGATATTACAGTTTATCTTCAGTACAGTTGAAAAAAATATTCATCAATTCGAACATATCTAGGAGAAATTTGGTTAACTTCGGAATACATATATTCACTTCTCGTCAGCTTCTAATGATCTACATGTCACAGATATGGTCTGTCTTGAAATATAGTTCTAATGTGTGGGGCTCGGCACCAAAACATTCCTTCAAACCCTCTGATTCTATTCAAAGAAAAGCAAATCCGTCTTGTTGGTGATTCTTCGCTCACGGATTCGTTCACTTCGTTGGAACATCATAGGAGGGTCGTAGACTCGTCCTGTTCCATAAAGATTTTCACCCTTGGCAATATGACCCGACGAGGGTAGGATTCCCACCCCTTTGCTGTCAGCTTGGAGACTCGTTAAACCTCTTTTCGAATAGGACAGCTCTCAATCTCTCTGCCGATGGAGGTTATTCCTGAGAATTACAATCTCCTGACCCTTGATTCACGCCCTGTTCTTTGCACATCACAGAATTTTCTTCTCACGTGAATCTGTATATAAAAACATCTGTCAGAGGATAGCTAAAGAACTAATTATATTTGGTAGGGGGGAGATCAAACAAGCAACGGCGTTCTTCTGAATTCGATTCACATTTCTCACAGTAGATTAACAGAAGATTAGCGCCTGGATCAAAGCAGAAATTTTTCTGGTTGGCTCTGTGCAATAGGCAATTGTTGTTTGTCTATGAAAATATTACACTCGTCTTCAGTCTTCACAAGCATCTGCCATTTCGATGCACACGTAATAATGTTCCACAAGGAGAAATATAAAAAACAAATATTCACTGAAGTGGGTGAGGCACAAAATGGGTCAATGGAATGGATATTACAACCAACCGACCTGACACCCCTTAAGTTTTCACAGCAAGGTTATTCGAAAACATAGGTTTTTATTCCAAACATATATGAGATAGTGCTCATTTGAAGATAACGGAAAATAATCGAAATTGAACACACCTGGTTTTATTATTATTGGGAAAATCTCGTAAAGGGTTCCGAACCTTGACTGTGAACATTTTTTCATATGCAGATTCACACGAAAGGGAAGCCCTATGATGTTCAAAGAACACCGCGAGAATCAAGGGACAGGAGATACAAATTAACATTTACTTTGAATTTCTGAAGTTTGTAAGCCTCAGGAAAAACCTCTCTTGGCAAGGAGTTCCAAACCTTAGCTGTTCTATTGAAAAAAGATTCCTGAGCAAGAGAGGTTCGACAGGTTTCCAAATTCACAACAAAGGGGTGGGAATTCTGTACTCGTCGAGTCATCCGTGTAGATATTGCCAAGCGAGAAACGAATGATAACAATTCGGAAGAGCATCGACCGTGAAAGTATCTATAGAAGAGAGACAAGTCTCCGACCCTTCTACGATGTTCCAATGAGGTGAGCGAGTCTGTGAGCGAAGAATCACGAACAAGACGAATTGCCTTTCTCTGAATGGAATCGAGAAGCCTCAATGAATGTTTTGGTGCCGAACTCCACACATGAGAACTGTATTCCATGACAGGTCGTATCTGAGCCTTGTAGATCAGTAGAAGATGACGAGAAGTGAAGTATTTCTTCGCACGAAATAGAAATCCAAGTTTCTGGGAAGCACTTTTAGCGATCGATCTCACATGGTTTTCCCATGAGAGATTATAACTGATCGTAATTCCTAACATCGAGATACTTGACTTCGTAGGAATAGTTACTCCTGACATCTGAATATTTGATGATGATAGATCAGCTTTTCTGACCTCACTGATTTAGATACTACCTACCTGCTGTCAAGCATTGTCTCGTTGATCATTGAAAATGAGGGATAGCGAAGAAATTTGTTCTACACCAGCAGAAATCAGCGCAAAAGCATAGTGGGAGTAGAAAAAGTACAATAAACAACTCGAGGATGAGGCTAGTTACATGCACTCGCGGATTGCTGCATTCTACTAAAGCCTCGTGCTCACAATTTTTCACTGGCTCGTAATAGGTTAATTATCCTCCTCGTTACATGATTTTGATTCAAGCTCACTAGTTATCATTCATTTTCATAAATCTAAAAAATACTTTCCATAAAGTTAATGACACTTTTGGGATAAAATTCTGGCAAGTTCTGAGTGGGAATAGATGAGAAATAATGCGTCATTGCAATTTTTCCATTCATTTATCATTCTCCCTATCTGAACAAGCAAGAAGTTCTCATGGACTTTATAATATCGCTCTAATTTCCAAACTCCCACTCCATCATGAGCTCTGAAATTGTCAGAGTATATACCTCAATAAGCATGGGATCAGTTTGTGTAAACAAGAATGAATGAAAGTAAAGCAATCAGTTGGTTGTCAGCACCTCATACATTAATCTTATTCAACAGGAACAAAACAGTAACATCGAATTTAATCTTTTCTTATCGTATTTTCACTTCTTCCACTCTCCGTTGTTAATGTCAAGATTGAGCATCTCATGCCTTATTGAGCGATTTGTAATGATGATAAATCTACTGAACGTAAGACGCTCACTGAGACGGGATGTTTTTCCATTTCAGCATCGTTTCGGATTGTTGCTTTTTCTGTTTTCATTATCGATCAGATACTTCGAGTGTGTATCTGAGGAACAGAGGGTAACCATTCAATACACAACAAATATACGTGTTATTATTCGATGTTTTCAGGATTTCCATGGTTTTTGAATATTCATCATTTTATATTCATCGCACTAGGCAACTAGCAATTTTATAAACGTTTCGAAGAAACAAATTATAAAACTGCATTATTCTCAGCTATAAGTAGGAAATTGGCACCTTTTTATAAAACATTCCAGTCTTCATTAATATTTTGTAAGGACTTTCACAACCACTACAAAATGATTGCTATGAAATGTTTCTAACACTCTCAAAAAGTAGTTTTATAAAGTCTTCTCTTACGCACTTTTGCAACATATTCAAGCGATACTTATAAAGTATTTAAAACACAAGAAAAGTGTTTAAAATGTTTTCTTGTAGGCGCAAGAAGTAATTCTGTATTAGACACTAAGAAAATATAATAGCTATGTCACCAACTATCTTTGAACACTAACAAATAGAAAGGTTGAAGCCATTTTAACGATTTTACTTCTGAAGCTGTTGAAGACATTGTATTTATATTTTTACGTCGTATGAAATTTTATTGACAAATATATAGCATATTATTAGCAAAATTTAAGCGCGCCACTCATTCATTAATGTTTTTGGAAAAAAATATTCGTTATAAAAAAATTAACTGTGTTGACTTATGAATTTTCTAGTCTCAAACTTAACTCAGTTTGTTCTAAATAATATAATCTTATAATATCTATGTACTTTTCAGCTGTAATTATCACTATAGAAGGGGTATTTCATATTTTCAACTCATCTAATGTCAGTATTTCGGATTACTATCATATTAAAATGGCGTCGTTTTATAAAATAATTTGGTATCAATAGCAAGCATTTCAACGTTTTCCAGCTACTATATTACCCCTATAAAATTGTTAAGAAACACTACTATCTATGGGGATATTTCGGCTAAGAAACTTTTTCCATCGATTATAAAGGGTGAATTTCGAAAAAGTTTTGAACTAGTGGTTTGGGGGTATATATTTTCCTGTTCCTATCAAGAAAAAAATGGAAGCACTAGGTCACGTGGGAGAGTTCGAAGTATTTTATTTTTTGCAATGACCGATATTACACGACATTATTGGCGTTTAGGACGCTAATCAAATGAAACTGACAAATTATTTTATTACACGACCTCTAAAAATCGATATCAGCTGGTTCCTATTAAATGCTGCATTTTATTCTTGGAGACAGGAAATATATATATTCGCAGAATCAATTTGATTTTATAACAGTTATTCTATTATTCAGGAATTGTGGTGAATATACCATACTATAAAATATTCGGGAAATTATCACTAAGGTGACAATATGGTGAGAAAAACAAAATCGTGTCTGAAAGTATTCCAACGAAATAATTCCATGAAAGCTACAGGAAACAGTTATAAAATAAACTTGAAATAGTTTTATAAAGATAATAAAAACCTCACAGAGAAGTGTTAAAAACTGCTAAGAAACAATTTAGTTTTGGATGAAAATATGTTTTATAAGTTGGTTGTTAAAACGTTTCTGTGATGATTTCGTGACTATTTTAGAAAGGTTTCTTATTTTATTTCAGAAACGTTTCTAAGACAAATTAATAGAACTCTTTCATTGCCTGCATTTGTATTGTGTTAACGGTACGTCTAATATAATCAATTAACATTATTGAAGTGATTATAAAATACCAACAAAATAAAACTGATGCAGCAACAAATTATAAAATAATTTTGCTGGTTGTGACTAGGCATCGCTAGTGTCTAGTAGTATAGTGGCCAAACAAACTCAAGAAATTATTAGCAGATCAGAAAACAAATGCCAATGAATATGATATCCAACGTAACTAGAGCCAGCGACTTCGAGCTTTCGGAAATGATTGCTAGTCGCAACCCCTGAACTGAATAGTTGTCGAAAAAAAAATTTTCTCATTTCTGTTTCCAAATTACCTTCTCTGATGGACGGTGAGAAAAACATTGAATAACGCATTATTTTTAGCAGTGGCGAAACAACGCGATTTTCTCAAATTCACTCACCGGAGTTTTCCCTTCTCCCTCAGTTAAAAAGGACCGATCATAGAATAGAATAAACCTTTCGAAATAAAATATTCAGACTAGAAGATTCAATTGCCCTTATAACGTGGAAACAAGATATTCAATTCTTCTTTCCTCGTTTATATTCCGATATTTTTTATGAGAATTCATTATGTTTTCCAAATGGACCCACAATATAGTTCAAAGCTTATGAGAATTTTTGAACTCTCTCTCTTGGAAAATTAAAATTGCAAACACCCATTAGCTTAGAGCGTATTGACGTCAAGTCCGACTCGCTTAGACATTCTGCGGAAGAATTCAAGATTTGTTGTAATGGTAGGATTATTTCAGAAAGTGTCAGTGAAATTACTTGCTGTCTGTATTAGAGAAAGCGATGGCAATTTCATAAAAACTCATAATTCCCTTCTTAACATGGACAATAAATAATGTAATTTTTTTTTTCATCACGTAACAATCCTTCTGGAAAATAAGGTAAAAATGTTTCATCAGCTGGAAACCTACAGTGTGTCCCGCATTTTATGCATCTTTTCTCAGTTATTGAATATGCGATTTCTACCAACTTCATAAAATAGGTCTAGCAAAGGTAACAAACCTCCATATACTAAATATTCATCCATATTTAAAATATTCGTATATGTTCTTTACATGTGTTTACAAATTATGAAATAATGAATTTCCGTGTAACTTCTTTCATTTCTTTATTTAGTTTCATTTATTAACATCTAGAATACATCTAGATACGAGTATACAATGAACTGCCGGTATTTTCAGTTTCGCAACTGTTTGAATTGTTTGTGAGACAATCTAGCGAATATATAGACAGTTTTAATATCAGTTCAATGAATATATTCTCCTACAAGTTAGCTATGATTCCTCCCATGATAATTATCGTGAGTGATTCCGTTGATATAAATCGAATAACACTCCTAACCAAGTTTTGGTATTTTATAGGACTCTGGGGATGTACAAAATCTTCAGTACTATATAACCGAGCATTTCTGATCTGGATTATATTACTAGAGTCAAATTTGGAGGATTTCATCGATTCTATTAGGATGCAAATACACCTGTTTTGACATTCCAGTTCATAATGAATTCTAGGTACTTAATAATTTTTGTACCAACTATATATATTCTCCCAATGAATGCATGTTTTCCACAGTGTTCGATTCTGGCGCCCACTTTGTTTCTGCTTCATATCAATGATTTGTTCGAGAAAACATCTTGTTCAGTAGGTACATAGTTTCATCAACGATGACTTGGTAAAAATAATACAAGGGTGTAACATGAACTTGGTGGAATTTATAGCTAGGAAAACCCAGGCACGTCTCTTTTCAAGGAAAGCCGATCTATCATATCTAGTAGTCAGATGTCAGGAGTAACTATTCCTACGAAGTCAAGTGTCTCGATGCTAGGAATTACGATCAGTGATAATCTTTCTTGGAAAACCGTGTGAGATCTATCGCTGAAGATGCTTCCCAGAAACTTGAATTTATATTGTGTGTGAAGAAATACTTTCCTTCTCGTCAGCTTTCAATGATCTACCAGGCTCAGATACGACCTGTCTTGGAATATAGTTCTCATGTGTGGAGTTTGGCACCGAAATAATCATTGAAGCTTCTCGCTTCTATTCAGAGAAAGGTAATCCGTCTTGTCGGTGATTCTTCGCTCACAGACTCGCTCACTTCATTGAAACATCGTAAAAGGGTAGGGGACTAGTCTCTCTTCTATAGATATTTTCACGGTTTGTGCTCTTCTGAATTGTTATCAATCGTTCCACCCTTGGCAATATCTACACGGATGACTCGACGAGTACAGAATTCAAACCCCTTTGTTGTGAATTTGGAGACCTGTCGAACCTCTCTTGCTCAGGGATCTTTTTTCAATAGAACAGCTGAGCTTTGGAACTCCTTGCCGAAAGAGGTTTTCCCCGAGGCTTGAAAACGTCAAAAATTCAAAAGGAATGTTAATTCGTGAATCTTCATATAAAAAATATTGAGTTTCTCTGATATTTTTTCGTGAGTGCCTACAATTCCCATCCCGTTCAATTCATATTTCCGGTGCTCCTCCATCCGAATTTGTCACTTATTTCTTGTGTTACTTTCTGAAATATTGTTTTCCTCCATGTCAAAGAGATTAGGAAATTCCATAAACAAGGCTTCACTTTTTATGTGCGTTTCCGTTTTATTTGCCAATAAAATCTGTGATAATTCAATTCCCATTTTACGTCTTGACTTTTTTAAATGAGCAGATGAAATCTCCTGAGATCGTTGTTAGGTCGTGCGGAACGATTTCATGCTTCAGGCACATCTTTTCATTACTGCCAGTAGCAAGTCGTAATTCTCACCTGTCACGTGACACTAAACAGCTTTCACATTCCTTCGAAGATATAATGATATAAATAATTCTACCCTACGATAGTATATTTCGTTCAAATGTTCAGATGTTATTATTAGAAGGAATATTTCCCTCATATATAAAATGTCCCATAAGAGCAATGCAATTATCGAAAACTTACAGCGGTAATTGCATTGTATCAAGTCACCATAACAACTCATTTGAAACCGTATCGCTAGACGTCAGTAAACAACACAAATAAATGTCAGATAGACTTCGAAAATAGAAAAACATTTCGCGTTTTGGTGAGTGCTCCATACAATCTATAGAGGAAAGTATCAATGAACAAAAAATAACATTTTCTCGAGAATTTCTTTATTCGTAAAATATTCCAATGAATTACATTCGTGCATAAAAATGACCAGATAATTTTGCATTCAAGCGTGATATCTTATACAAATTGAATTCGGTTATTTTCATATTCTGTAAAAGAGCCCTCGTCCTTCGGACTCGGGCACTTTCGCCAACATATGAAAATAAACTCTTGCACCTTTTAGATATCACGGTTTCTTGCAAAATTATCGGTAATTTCTTACACTCGTGCAATTATAACCGATAATATTACGCCTGGCAAGCGTGTAGACTGGCAAACGACCTGCCACACATACGAGCCACACAAACAAGCTACTCATGTTATTTTGCTCAAGAGAGGAAAATGCAAATTCTTGGGATATAAAATCAATTCCGGCAATCTTCAGTTTCCTTGTTCGAACAAAATAGTTATAATAGTGATTAATAGTTGTCATTTCTGTAGCGGACGACAGTAGCAGAAGAACATAATTATGGAAATAATGATACAAATTTGATAGGAGAAGAGCGTCAACTAAATTCCATTAGTAGTTTGCCTGTTGTTGAGGAGGTATATATCGAAACATACAACGTCAAAGACTACCAACAGAATTATTTCTAGTCTTTGTGTATTTATCACTCTATAAAAGCTGACTTGTCGATGAAGTATGTTATATGTGACTTGAAACAGTCCAATGAGTCTGTTCTGGTTTGCTGTTAAAAAGTATAGAATGACATAGAGCGATATGAAATATATGTGTTGAACTGCGTTACAACATCAATATCGTATGGGTTCCAACTCAAAAATACAGCCCCAGGACTGTTATCAATTCACCACAACTTCTAGCGTCTACTGGTGCTAAGCAACATTTTTAAGTTATCTTCTTCTGTTTCAAATAATCTTTCGAACAATTCGTTCAGGCTAGTCTCAAATCTACCTACACAATAGGTTTTGGCTGGCACCTTTCAGAAACTAACTACTCTCCTGGCTAATACTAGGAAGGGCATTGAATTATATCTGACTGGTGCCAGTGCAGGTTTCTCACAGAAGAAAATCCTGCATTTTCTTCTGGCGATACATACGAAGGAATTGATTTCCAATTATAGAGACGGACACACTTGCAGACCGGTTTCGGGCTATTTGGTCACTCGTCAGTACAAGGCAGTGCCATCATCAACATAAAGTCGATGACTTCCCATAATTTAAAATCAAAAACTTTCATAGTATCAAGCCCCGACCAAAGTTGATGCAAACACAGTATGTTTCTGGGCTGACACCTGTCAGAAAACAACTACTCCCCTGGCTAATACCACGAAGGGCATTGAATTATATCTGACCAGTGCCAGGGAGGAATAGAGCATAGTATCTGGAATATCAGATGGTGAAATACTTTCAAACACCATATTGTATGAATATTTGCATACCAACCGTCGTTATCTTCCGGACTAAAAATGAGAATAGAGTTCATAAACAGTGCAGAATAAGGATTTTCTGTTTCTGTTCGTTTGCGGGATAGATATCGGTATCTGTACATTCGGTAAATATTCTTATCATATAAAGTCATCATTAGTTCCTTCCAGAATGGCAACAAACACGATCTTTTCACATCACCACCGATTGAATTCACCTAGATATTCAAAATACTGTGGAGGAATGTTCACATGAAAGACCACGAAAGTCTTTTACCGAACAATTTTCAGCCATTAATTATCTGAAGCTTCTGTCAAGACTGACAGGATATCGGAGGCCGCTCTCCAACCAAGTATTCTTGAAACGCGAAACATTTCACACGCGATATGAGTGTCATTCATTATTCAGGAGAAGTTATAGCGTGACGGAAAATGGTATATTGTTTTCAGAGCTTCGGTACACTCGAGAATTGTGTTTTCATAGAACAACAACAGTTTTCTACATTTTGAGTGTCGGGTATACAAAATTAGTATGAAAGTTTGCAGCATAACACGTAGTTGTTCATTTTTAAAGGGAAAATCCCCAACGAATTTATTTGTTGCCTGGGGATACAATTCATTTTTAAGCAGGAAAACTTCCGAATAAGTTCATGTCGATAATAAGGTTACACAACTTTTTTTTGTTTTTATCTTCAATATTAACACTCGTGCTTCTTTTTTTTTGAATTACTCAAGTTCTCATAATATCTGTTTTTAGGGAAAATTTGTATGTTTGCCTCGATACGTAACTACAGTTGAAAAAATATATTAATAACTCGTATACTGCTACGGAATCTCCTAGCGCCGGCCCTGTCGCTCGTAAACGCAAAATAATATGGGGGGTTGAAGAAGGAACGTGATCTTCCTGGAAATCCCGAATCATCTAGAAAATTGGATACACATCATCGAGACTTCTCTGGAAGATTCTCCATAGGCGTACGCAAGTATAAATACGGAAACGATTCGGGGTTTCATCAGAGAGAGAGAGAGAGTTTCTATTGGAGAGAGCTCTGGTATCGCTATGTGCAGAAGTCGAAGTGTAGAGTTTATCGGAGCATTGGATAGCTAAGCAGAGCAGTTTGGGTGATTGTATTATATTGTGGTAAAGAGTTGTAATGAAATTAGTTTAGTGTTGTCTGGAGTCTTGATGAATGAACCCAAGGAAATATCGTAACAATATTTTCCCTTGGCGACGTTACGAAAGCTAGTCTTCCCATTTTTTCGAGCCTTTTTGAAATTTCAAGAAGTATATAAATTTTTTATATATTTTTCTATTTAATCTTCAAATTCATGACTTTCATGACAAAACAGTGAGTCAATTGCGCTTTTTTATTAAATTGTGGTTACTTATCGGGGCCATCTTCCCCCAAAACAGATATTGAAAGAACTCAAAGCTTTTTCTTTTTATTCATTTTCAGGGAGGGAAAAAGCAAAAACAACTGGATTTCAGGAAATTAAATAATAACTATAAATAAAGGTCCAATCCATCTTCTAAACGGTCTGGGTAGTACAATCATTACTATTGACAATATTACTCCGTTAAGAAATAATATTATTATTCATCCAATCCCAGTATACTAAAAACTGGAATTCTAAAACCACTTTACAAAAATGGGGACAAATTGCCATAAAAATATGTTACAAAAACTTGAAAAATACGGAATGAGAGGTAAGGCCAATGAATCATTGGGGAGTTATTTGTCAAACAGAGAAAAACAGGTACGAATTGATTATAAATTGAGTTCACCAAAATAAATAATTTTTGGTGCTCCTCAGGGAATGGTACTCGGGCCATTATTATTCAGCATCTATGTGAACAGTATATTCCTCTTGAATGTTGAAGGCAAAATAATTGGTCTCCCAGAGTCTAAAAACGAAAATAGAGGGAGATTTCCCATTAATTTCAGAATGGTTGGAAATGTAAAAAAATACTGAATTGTAATAAAACTATATACCTACCATTTTCATCATATACGTCAGGTCTCCCAAACTTAGATGCTATAAAAATAGTAGCAGATGTTGAAATTCGTGCATCAGAAAAAATTAAATATCTCAGTGTTGTTATAGATCGTCACTTGCGGTGGGATTCACAAATGAAAGAGATAATCAAAAGGATTACTTGTATAAGTTTTATTACCTCAAAGATTTTTCTGATTATTTCATACCACTCGCTGGTCGAATCTATTTTATACTATGGAATACTGGGGTGAGGAGGTGTGAATGACTGCTTTCCGGAAGAGGTTCCTGTACTTCAGAAATGGAGTCTCAAAATAATACACCAGAAAAGTAGAAGTTATCCCACAAATAGAATTTATGAAGTATCAAACGTCATGGATGTACGCCAACTTTTCTATAAAATAATTCTTCTATTCATACGAAATGGAAAAATCAAACTCATTACTTACGAACACGAGTATAACACAAGAAGACATGATAGAATATTCTTTCCTCGCAAAAAGAGTAATTGAACTCTACAAAAAGGTTCCAATCTCATAGTTTATGAAAAGTCACTGTAATTTGAAATTCACGTTATTATCTATCTACTTCCTTTTGATATTCAATTATTCGTTCATCGTGTTCGATATTACTTTTCGTTCGTGCTCGAAAGAATGCGTCCTATTTCGATCAGATCATGTATATTACAACATGCGTAACGATTTTTTTTCGGATATAATGAAGAAAAGTATTACTTTTATATCGAAAATTTAGTTTAGCGAGTAGAACGCATGTTTTATAGACGGTAAATCTGCCGTATCGTATTACTGGGGTGGAAAATGAAGAGCAGAATGGTGAGTGGATATCAGTTATGATATTCTACTTTGGCGTCTCGCGGTGGAGGGTTTGAGCATGTCAGGACGATATCAGAACATATCCATATGTAGACCAGTAAACAAGAACTACCGATTTGACAACAGAGAGTGTGAGGGGCACGGCCCAGCTCTTCAGGTTGACTGACAGTGATTCGATATCTGAAGTTGAGCAGCGCCGATCGCGGTTAGTACTTGAATGGGTGACCTCATGCAGGGAAAGATCCTGTCGCAAGCCCATACAACTGCAGCAAAATAGCATATCAAAGCTCGCAGGCAATATATCAATGAGCACAAGAATTATTGAGGATATGCCGTCTTTCGGAGAGGACGTGAAGCCGGCTGTCCCGAGGCCGCTGATGTTGGGCTCGTAAAAGATCCCTACCTCTGCTTGGAATACCAGAGGGTTCGGTAGAATTTTCGGTTGTGGGAAGTGTGCTCACCGGCATCGGTGATTGGCCTTAGTAGTGGAAATAGGCCGACGTTGAATAATAAATAAAGAGTTAAAAAAAGAGAGTGAGAGTAATAGAGATAGAGATTTCCAATCTACCTCAAGAAGTTGCTGTATTGGTTGAAAACATTTCTTTCTGAATGAACCACGTCATATTAGTCAGCAACTCCTCGTATAACTCAAATTTGACTAACGGAAAAACACGAGAACTAATAGCTTTGATATAGGTAGATAACACACCAAAAAAAAAACTACCAAGAAAAACTTCATCCATCACTAAATGATGACTTTCGAAAAGTAATCAGGAAAGTTCAATTTTCTTTTTATAATGTCCTTATACGACACCACAGAAGCGTTAGTTACAGCTATAAGCGCTCATTTTTCATGATGATCCCCTACCTCATAAAAATGGCTACATCCTTCAATATATTTATCAAGATAGCTGAATCGCACAAAAGAAATGAAACCCTTCACCTTCAGTGCGACACACCGTGAGTCTCGAAAGTGAGTGTAATGGAATAATTTCTTCAAATGAAATACTCTCAATGAATTCCCTGCGTTTCAAACTTCAATAAAGTAGCTAGGCATTCCTTCAGATGTCTTTCAGTTAGGAGTTCCTCTGTCTTTTCATATAATTGGAAACTGGTTGTTGTTGTGTTGGATAGGGTGATCTGATGGACTGTAATACCTGAATAGCAAGACATCAAGTTGTCTTCAAATCGAAATAACTCCATTGAAACCTCCAGTCAGAATAATTTTCATTGATAACTAGTAAATTATCCCAATGTTTTTGAGAATAAAATCAAATTTCTCGTTCAAGCAAGCTACTTCATTGGCCCCCAAAACTTTGATGTGAAAAGGTATATCAAGAAATTACTGCTCAGAGCAACAATTACCAGCTTCCTCATCACCTTTTCCGATCAGTATAATTTCCACAAAGAAAGGATATCCGTGAAACTTTCTTCCCGATGTAATTAAATAACACTTTGTAGTATGATTTCCACCAGATTGTTAACAGAAAAGCTACACATATTTCACTTCCTCTTCATAGGAGAGGCCAATAAGCCCGAAATAGGCCTACAAGTGTGCCCGTCCCAATAACTGAAAATGCAGTCTGGGTCTGGGTTTTACTCGCCTTTGGTTATTTTGTAATGTTCATCATTGATTCAATTTTCCCTTTTCTAGTTATCATACGCCTATGTTGAGTTTATCGCTAGAAAACCGCGGGCATGCGCACTTGATGTCACCTGTTCATTTTGTACCTATCAGGATGTGTGTGAATCAGGAGAATTGTGAGAGATCAATGGTCGATAGTATTTATCTGTATTTTAGTGCAACGCAGTAGGGTGTTGTAATATAGGGGTGCAATTACAATCAGCGTTTCATTGCCCCTTAGACGATCACAAGTTTTGGCGACGGGGTTGAAGTGAAAGTGACAATTGATTGGAATAAGGAGAAATTATCGTGTTGTTATATTGATAATAATGCCCTCATTGCTTCTCAAAACATGGTTTTACAGCAAGAGTCAAGTATGAGAAAAAAAAACACAAAAAACTAAGAAGTAGCAGAATATCGTATTCTTAAGAAAAAAAATTATATTATTAATGGTGTTATTCAGTATAAAAACTGCTACAGTTTTTACGATCAGCCATGCCTTCGACGGGTATTCAGTTAGAATTTAGAATTCAATCCCAAAATAAAGGAGTGGTCAGTGCATTTCGAACGTTTAAATCAGTTTTTATAGCAAATATTTTAATATCTTATGATATTAAACGTGCGAATTTATTGAATAGTTTGAATCAAGATGCCTATAAGCTGCTCCAAACCTTATGTGTTCCGAAAGCATCGGGAAATTGTGAATTGAAGGTACTTCTAGAAGTTTTTCCTATGAATTCAATTACTACTTCAGCCAAAATCGAAAAGTTGAGGGAACTTTTCAGTCGATCTGGTTTACCGTCGATCCGATAATGGTCCTCAGCTGGTTTCAGAAGAGTTCAAGTAGAGTAATGGAATAAATCACGTCACCATACCAGCTTCTAAAGGAGCTGTGGAGAACTGTTAAGGAATTTTGCTCAAAGAAACTTATGACAATCAGCTCAAAAATTTTAAAATTTTGCTGTGTTAATCTTCATTAACTTACCAAAACACTTTCCACTGTTCATCTGGGAAACGCCAGCAAAATTATTTTTGGAAAGACCTTTAAGAACCCGTTTGAATCTCATCACGCCAAAACTAGAAAACAACCCCACTGTTAAGAACTATGTGGGAGTCAAAAATAATATGGAGGAGGCGTCAGAAGCGAACAAACGATTTTTCAGAGGGAGACATAATGATAGTTTCATTATAGGGCAAAAGTGTATGCTAGGGATTTCAGAGGGCCCAAACCTTCATGGTGCAAAATGTTGAGGTAAATAAAAAATTGTGTTTGGTGAAAAGGTGTAAAACTGGTGTGGTTTTGAAGACACATTTCAAACAAATAAGATAGTGTAGTGATGAGGATTTTGCTTGAAATCATGAATATTTTTCTCACAAGAAACTAGAAAATATACATACTTGCGTAAAGGTTTCGTTGGATAATGCAAAATATGATCAGGTTAATATATCTTCGGAAAATTATTTTTCAGATTTCAGAAATTATCCTGCAAATCGTCCGAAAAGAATACGAGAGTACCAGACAGATTTAGGTTTTGAGTTGAAGGTATAGGGTATCAAATAGGGGGAGTGTGTTTTGCTCATCATTGATTTAATTTTCTCTTCTTCAGTTATCATACGCCTATATTGAGTTTATCGCTATATTCGTCAAAAACGGCGGGCACGCGCACTGGTAAATCAGGAGCACTGTGGGAAATCGATTGTCAATAGTATTTTTGTGTAATGCAGTAGGGAATCTGTATCTGTAGAGTAGGAAGGGTGAGTCCAAGACTCACCGAAGACACACTCTCTTATCGACAATAGCTCCAGACATTCACATATGGCATGCCTGACAGTTTCATCTTCCTGTTCACACATCCTGCATAGAGGTGTGTCCACTAGCCCCATGATATGGAGGTGTTTCTTCAGTTGACAGTGTCCAGTCAGAAATCCCACTGTTAAACGTAGGTTCTTCCTGCTCATCGCCAAATATTTATTCGGATCCAGCTTCTCAGGGTCGCCCAGGATGATCCTGGCAAAACTGCATCCTTTGGTTTCATCCCATCTCTTAAGGGATTGAGTATGGGTGTAACGTTTGGCTAGTTCCGCAATTGTCGAAGTCGTCAAGCTATGGGTGTCACCTGGTCCCAAAATTTTCAGTCCAGCCGCCATCCTGGCCAAAGAGTCAGCAATGCGGTTACCTTTGCTCCTGTCGTGCCCTTTCACCCACCTTAGTACGATATTATAATCTACCGAGGCGTTAGCTGAATCTTGGTGGCACTCTAGTGCTAACCCTGAGATAATACGTTGTCTATTCAAGGTAAGTAGGGCTTGTCTACTATCAGTGCAGATTATTATGTCAGAAATTTTTTCTCTGGTTACCTCTTTTGCGGCGATTGAGATACCAGCCAGTTCTGTTTGAATCACGCTGGTATTTTTTCCCATTCCACACTTAATCCTTAGGCTAAGTGATCTGGAGTAAACTCCACATCCTGATCCTTCCTTGGTTTTTGAGCCGTCTGTGTATATGCGTATTGCATTTGCAGCATCCGCCTCAGTGTTCTGTTTCATTTGTATTTTGTAGGGTACACAAACCTGGGTTCAATTGCGTCACTGGCTGCCTGTAGCAGAGGCACCGCAGTGAGTGCCTCCCTCCACAGGCCCCGCCTCATTTGACCCATTCCTACCTCGGGGCTTACACCAGCCGTGCGCAATCGTAGCATGGTCATTAGCGCAACCTCTTTGACGTGCAGATCCAGGGACCAATAACTAATTCCATTGCCGCGGTTGGTGTTGTTCTCGTGGCTCCTGCAATGTTCAGACAAGCCATTCGCTGTATTTGATATAGTTTTTGGGTGGCCGTTGCTTGTAGAGTTTTCGGTCCCCATGCAAAGGCTCTGTACGTTAGCATAGGTCTTATTATTGCAGTGTAGATCCAGAGGACTACACGGGGCGAGAGACCCCATGTGCGTCCCACTGTTCTCCGACACTGCTCATAGGCCACATAAGCTCTTTTTGCTCTGCTCTGAATGTGCGAGTTCCATGTTAACTTCCTGTCGAGGGTCATACCGAGGTATTTCACCTTTTCAGAGAAGTTTAGTTCGCTTTTGAAGATTTCGGGGGGTTTCAAGCCCGATAAGCTTATTTTCCTAGTGAAAAGGACCATCTCCGTCTTCTTGGGATTGATCGACAGTGAGTGTTCTTTACACCATGTTTCTATTAATTTGAGACCATCCTGCGCTCTATCGCACAGTGTGTTCATAAATTTGCCGGTCTGCAAGATAACTATGTCATCTGCATATGCAATTGTGTAGAAACCATTATTGTTGAGGTGATTAATCAGGGTATCCAGGACTATGTTCCAAAGAAGGGGTGTTAAGACCCCCCCTGCGGACATCCCCTCATGACCAGTCCTCTCACAGTAATGTGTGGTAATGTCTTCTACATTCATACTTATTGCTCTACTAGAGAGCATCTTGAGTATCCATTCTCGCAGTAGGGTGTTGTAAGGGGTGCAATTACAATCAGCGTTTCATTGCCCTTTTGAACACAAATTCCTTCGATTTCTTCGCGCACTAGAGTTCACAAAAACAGTATGGAGAGAACTATAGCGTGATCAGCACGTGGACAGTTAGTCCACGTGTTTCGATTGGCTGGCTGTGATATCGAAGAACGCACAGAGTGGTATTAGGCTGTCGCAGTCTATTATCGAATAGTATTGATACTTATCGTTAGCAGTGCATCTGTTAGTTCAGTCAATTTTTCCTGTAGAGGCAAGGATAAATTTGATAAGAATGTACTCGAAAAATATGAAGATAGCGAGGATATGCTTTCAAACTATAGAAAGATGAAGTGCGTGAAAATCCCGTAGGTTTGGTTGATCATATACTTGCGAAAGTAGCCACTCTACAGTAGCCAGTGTATATTAGTAATATTTGTGTCTTTTTCCAACCCAAAAAAGGAAGAAATCGATCTGAAATTGTGGATTTTGTGGATGAATTTACTGAATCTACTCTACCCATCACGTTTATTTGTTTATGAGCACTCTAACGTGAATGCACTAAAAAAAAGTGTAGAAGTCTACCCTTCTACACTCGTATAGATTTCAATATCAATACTTATTTTTCTGATTGTGGTAAGTTAGAACCCCGAAAACTACAAAGGAAAGATTTTTCCACCACAAAATAATGACTGTCAAACAGTAATATCAGTTTCCATTTCCAGGTATTTTTATTTCCATTCACTATTTCGGCTGGAGTACGGTGACAGCATGAGTCCGGGTATCTTGGAGCTTTAGAGGGATATTCTCATACTCAATTTCAATCAGCAGCCGCTTTCGCTGCTCCATTTTCCATATCATTCTACCCCATTCTTCACAGTTAAAAATTATATTTTCATTTCTCGACCGATTTCGTGAAAGAGGATCGAAATGATGTACGAGTTTGTGTTGATATGAGAGTTCACCTGATTTAAAAATGAGTGTGGAGGGGAAAGAAGAAAAATTTAGCCTCGTTTGAAGTCTATACAGAGTGAGGTGATATTTGGCTGTTTCAATTCTGGCTGTTACACTGGTGCTACTTCTTAATGAAGGTTCATTATGAAAGCATAACTGTAGATACGAGTAAATATGAAGAAACATCGACGAGAGAAGTTGAAATAGATGTAGACAGTGAGATAATCTAGTTCACATTATCTCTGTGAAGTCAAAACTTAAATAACAGGAAAATGGGAAGTATAAGCTCTCGGACAAAAATATTGCATATTTCATTTCGAGATTTTTTTCATGGTAAAAACGTATTCGTCTGTCTTCTTCTCTCTCACTTACGGACAGCCAGATAGTGAGAGAAAGATGGGGAAATGAATACGTTTTAAAAACATGAGCTCCAGAAAACACCTTAACTCTTGAAAGCATGGCAACCAGAATTGAAAACAAATTTTTGACGGCGTCTTTGTCAATTTTTCACTTGCGTTGTCAAAAGAGTATATATGAGGCCAGATTATATTTCACGAATTCGATTATCGAATTGTTTAGAATATCCATATATTTCAGTACAGGGCCTGGTACAGTCACAGTCTGAGCTACTCGAGTTCGTGAAATAGAATCTGGCCTCTGATCTGTCGAAATGAAACACAAGAATTGTGTTTTTAACAATTGTACTTTTCCGTTGAATCGAATAACCTAAACTGTATTCATCAAATTGTCTTACCAAATTACACTCGAGTTTTTTTTTGTCGAAGGAAACTTGACATTTATGATTCAAGTTTAGTTGCCTTCCGGCAAATTAACTCAAAAAACTGCCAGAAGCAGTTTTTTTCGTTGAGTTGTTAGGCAAAAAAATTCTCATCAAAATGTCAAGTTTATTTCAACAAAAAAGCTCTCTGTGATAAATGTTCAGAGGCAAAAGTATTTTACGTAAATTTGGACTTGAAAGCTATAGCTGAATGAGTAAAATGAAGGTATAGTGTAAGGTGGCTATATACTGGTGTTTTCACTCCATATACAAGATTGTCAGCAAATCAGACAACCGATATGGCCAACTTGATGAAAAATTTGATGATGCAGGCGTAGTAGTACTGCAAAAAATCCGCCAGGTACCGACACTCTTGCAGTGGAGATGACAGTCCTGTGTTGCCAAGTGGCCATCTCGTTGCGAATTGTCTGTGTGCTGAAAAAATTAATTGATTGTTGATATTTTCATTCAAGCAACTTTTATGCATAATCCGAGTGATCTCAACTCAAAATCTCGGTTTAGAAGTAGTAACACTATTATTCAGCCTAATATTCACGTTATTGCGTGTGGTGTTTTCAATAACCTCACATATCCATTCCCGATAAATTCTCTATCCTTTAACAAAAACATCAGAATTGGCAACAGCGTGTTCCATGGATCGAGTGATCACGAAAATTAATAGAAACTTTCGATTATATAGACATCTTAGTATAGTGAATACGATTCAAAAACTGTTGCACGTCATCGATGACGACATAAAATCAACGCAGTGGCACCAATCCATTAATGGAAATGCATTGGAACGTTTACATTGAATTTCAAATTTGGCTCCTGGTTTCTTTGATATTCATTTGGCTGCAATCTCCATGTTGCCGCACTTCATTTGAAATTCGTTTTTATCAACTGACAATTATTGTTTGTCAAAGTGACAGTTCTGTGTTTGGGTACCTATCCACTAAGATGCCTGGAAACCCTGGTGTGTTTACTTATACCTGTAGAAGTTTGGGATAAAAGTGGCGAAATCTGGATTGCTTGATTTTGGTGGATAATTGAGCTTTTGGAGGTTGCCGTACAATATGTACAGATGTCACCAATACGCTCTTGTCAGTCTTGTCTGAAGCTAAATTTGCACAAAGTGAAAATAATGTGCAGTCGGGTTTTTCCACTTTTATTTGATTGGCTAGCGAGAAGAGATCGCAACCTAAAGGATAATGGGTGGACAATGAGATACCAGTAACAACGTTTCGATATTTAAAAGCAATGAAATCAACAAATAAACACGATAAAAACATCGTAAACATCAAAATTTCAAACTGACATGACAATATGACAATTAACTTGACACTTGTTATCAAATTTGAAAAATGGGAGCATAACGCCCTCTACCGAAAAATTAGGGGAAACCTTCAAAAGCGTCGATTGTTTTTTTCGCCACAAAAATCTAAACAAAATCTAATCAGTTGAGTCACCAAGACTTCTAGGCATCTTACTCACCACATACATTTACGATTCTGAAATCCAAAAAGAAGTGTATTTTGAGCATTCCCTAGCAAGTAGTCATCTTCGTAAAAATGCCAAAGCAGTTGAACGAGCGCTGCCAAGAGTTTGTTTCATCTTTGATAGACTATTTTGAAAGAGAACGCGATAATAATGGACCTTTGCTTCCTTTAACGGCTGTTAGAGAGGTATACTAAGTATACTATAGTGAATTTTATTCGTAATCTACGGTCAGATATTCATTTTTAGCGTGTGGCAGCAGCCTTAAACTCCAGTATGTATACTGCGAGTGCAATTTCCCAAAAGGAAAAAAAAATGAAGCTCTCAAATCACCTCGAAAACGTAAAACCACCAAGAGAGTTACGAATACCTCACTACTAGATACAGGTGCTATTCGTAACACGATCTATACCATGTACGAGCGCAGTAAGTATTTGAAGTTTACAAATTGGATATACTTACCTAGGTATTCAATAGATATGATTTTGATCTTCTGAACAGCATATAACTCTGAGTTCCCTGTTGGAAAAATTACGCGAGAAAGAATTATTTCACGGATGCCGTATGGCACTATGCAGTCTACTGAAAAAGATTGGTTTCGAATGGAAAAGGGATGATCCTAGACGGGGACTTTTGGAACTCAGCAATATTGCACTAAAACGTGTTGATTTCTTGAGGTCATATATTAAAAATAAAGAAGAATCTCTGTATAAATGTGTGTTCCTTGATGAGACCTGGTACCATAAGTCATTCGTGGCAAGATGATAATGTCAAAAGTGTTAAGACGACTGAAGTCAATGGGAAAAGGTAGGTGACACATCATGAACACATATTCGCATGAGATTTGAATGTGTATATTGTGCTGATAGAAAGAAGGATGAATTTCGAGCGGGATTGGCTGAATAAAAAAACATAAATGTCAACCCTGAAAACCCCGATTTCCTGTCTTTGGGGGGCCGTATCTCCAAAACTAGTTGCGAGCTCCAAAAACTTCATTGAACTTTTTCGTTCAGGGGGCCGAAATACGTATGTTCCACCAAAATTTTTTTAACTTCACGATGGAGCCCGCTTAACGGATAATTACCCTTTGATTTTGTAGTCTTTATCTGTTTCCATTCTACTAGTAGCTGATTTTTGAACAGTTATAATTGATATTTCGAGAGCATCAGCAACACGCTATAGAATTCAATAAAACCAAATCAATAAAAACTTACATTTTCCACAAAATAGGTAGATACATACGTTGTAGACTGCATTTAACCGTGAAAGCGGCACTCCAGCATCTCTTTCTCTTGAAAAGTAGTCAATCAACTTCAAACTTAAGCTTTGCTTTTTCTCATTATACCGGAAAGGCATTTCGACAATGAAAAATTAACTGAAAAAGGCGAAAATGACCAAAAATAATGAACAAATCAAACTATGACAACTGAACTGTCAAAAATGACAAATAAAATTCACATCGACATTAAATAAGACATACGTTAATGACGTCATAATTCCGTCTCATCTATTTCATGAATGAGAGATAAGGTTGGATAACGTATGACGTAACGGCAAAGGATCGTTGAACAAAGTATACAAGTTACAAACTTCGAATGGTGTGCCTTTGTCACTATCAATGTCTATTGTTTCGTTTATTGTTGTTAGGATGACCTTTCGAGTACTTTGTGTCTTGATTCTGCTGTTTTCTAAGTGAGATGCCGCATTTGAGCGAATAAGCTATTATATTGAAATTGTTACTTCAATCAATGAGGGATACAGACAAGAAGATATTGCGCGGAGATTGCATATCCGTCTATCTACTGTTTATCGATCTGGAGAACGTTTCGAAGATTGAAATCTTGTATAGAACGTTGGCTTTGATATTGGTTCCATTCTGTTGTGGGGTGGCATTAGTTGAAATAGTCGCACCGAGCTTGTAGAGGTGAATTTGAGAATGAATGCTGACTGGTAGTCCAGTCTGTGACCATTTTCCCGTGTATTTATCCCATACAGCACCGATTCGCATGAAAATTTGGATTCAGGATCTACATACCCTCTTTTTCAAAATCTACCCTGTGCCGAGGGTTGCTTTCTCCCTGGGGGTGGATGCCACCCCTTCTTGGGGGTGAAAAAATCAAAATTGGAAATAAGTGCGGAAATCGATAGATTGACTAATTCTAAGCACTTTTTGTTCAATGGAGTTTTTTCTGAAAAGCAATACTTTTCACGACTGAAATATTCGGTTTTCAGGCAAAAAAAACACGTTTTCAGATCCGTTTTCGCGAATAACTGGAAGAATATGCATCTAATCGAAAAACCTGCGGAAGGCATAATTATAGCTTTTGAAAAACAAAGGCGATCGTTTATTTGTGATGTACGCAAACCCACTACACACTGAATAATTGCTTGTTGAAAGTTGATTAGTATTTTCAAACGGCAAAATGGAAAGTTTCTACGTACAATAACCAAAAACCAATGCATGTTTCGGAAAAAACTCATCGGACCTATTTTGAAGTCCTTCGATAATCCTTTATTTTTGTTATTCATAAAAGTTTCTAGCATCAAAACTGACCGAGGTATGAAGGAAATGATGTTGAATCCTAGTTTTTCGTTGAAAAAAAATTGTGAATAACTAACTCATCCTCTCTTCCCCCCCCCTTAGAGAAAAATCGTTGTTACTCTATAATTCACTTCATTCATGTTCTCATAATGAGTTCTGAGTTTTTCATCAATTGAAAGTACGTAGTTTTGGAAAAAATTGAGATTTAAGAGGAAAAATCATATACGTAATTCAGCGAAAAATCACCATTTCTTCAAAATAACTCGAAAAGTATTGATCACATGCAAAATTTTCTGAAGTACAGAATTGAAGGTCATTCTTCTCTGAAAATTTTGGTGTTTCATTTTCTCTGCAGGATGAAAATATAGTAAGATATGGCCAGTTAAATATTGTGAGGGTTCGCGCAAAGTACCTTTTTTGAGCCCTTTCAGCATGAACCTTAAAATATGATCTGAAACAAAAAATAATGTGAATGAGCTTATAGCCCTTGAAAAAAGCTACAAAATACTTTTTTGGTGGATTTGATTGCTTAAAAACTAAGCGAGTTATGGGTAAAAAACCAAAAACAATTTTTGTAGAAATTAGAGTATGTACATTAGTATATTGAAGAATACACATAGTAACTATATTTTAGGCCTAGTGGAACTGTATGTATATTATATATATATATATATATATATATATATATATATATATATATATATATATATATATATATATATATATATATATATATATATTTATATATATAAATAAATGAATACATTTTTGTAATAATACAATTCTTTATATTTACTTTTTATTAATGATAAAAGTTACTGAAAAATATTTTAAATACATTTGAAGATGATTTCAATCGATCACACATCCAAATCTAGACTCCAATTTTTTTAATGAAGTAGTTTTCACTTTAAAAAATCAAGAGCAACCCCGAGTACAGAGTTTACTTTAAAGTAGAGTATCAATCTGAATTTTCATACAGTTTGGTTTCCCGGTAAATCAATAACAATTTCGATATAATTTTTTAATGAAACCTATCATAAGGGTGGTTTTTAGGGGTCGAAACTGTTCAATAGATCAGAAATTGTCTATCAAGGTTAATTCAACGTATTTACAGATGACTGCACGCTCAAAACTAGTATTTTGTAATTTCTTTTCAGAGGGGTAGTTATTACCTCTGATGATTAAAAATCAACCCCAGGCACAACCTCAACTTTGAAGTAGATGGTAGATAGAAGCTAAATCTCGAATACAATGCAAATAAATACTAAATAAGTTGAATAACTGCCAAATAACATGTTGATTATTATTTTCTGATGATATTCTGTCATAAGGGGGGGGGGGTTCAAGGGCTGACACTGATTACTGAACCATAAATTATATTTAAAATTATCAACTGATTGATTTTACTGATATAAATATGATTTCAGTTTATTACATGCTTCAATCTAAAATTTTGAATTTTTTTTTTCGAATAGGGGTGTTTTCACCCCCCTTCCAAAAAAGCAACCCTCGGCACAGAGTAGATTTTAAAATAGAGGGTAAGTAGAACCTATATCCAAATTTTCATACGAATCGGTGCTGTATGGGATAAATACACAGTTTACACTTTTTTCACCGTCATAGACTGGAGTATGGTACATACGCAACATCCTTAAAGAGCATGTTTTAGCTTACGGCGGCTTTATTGGTTACTACAATTTCGTGCTAATATATGATAATGCTCGTGCACATGCTGCTAGAACAGTCACACAGTATTTTGAAGTTGTTGAACTTGAGGGAATGGAGTAGCCACCAAACAGTCCTGACGCTAATCTCATAGCCATAGAACATATTTGGGTGATCCTAAAAAGACATATACGAGCACGAAATCCAGCTCCTGACTCAATCGCAGAATTAAGAATTGCCACACGAGAATATTGGAATTGAATTCCACAAGAAACCATCAGAGACATTGTGTACTGAGCTGTTATTATGTTTCCTCATTCATTATCGCTACTTTTGTTCGGGTTGTTACAAAAGTAGCTATACTGAAAACCTCGGCCGCAAAAGCATCAACCATTTTATCAACTTATATATTCTTCACGAATCATCGAGGAACATTATCCTGACTGAAAATCGATTTGAGAACCACTTTATATCTTGATATTCATCAGTTTCCAATTATGAGATTGAAGTCTGGCTTTGACGCTTTGACTTAAAAGTCAGAATTCCGAAGTAGAAGTCAGAATTCCGAGATAAAAGTCGAAACTATGGAAAAATAAATTGTATAAAAAGTATTGCCTTTCTGCGCTTCCGTAGATGTATGTATCAGTGATGATATCTGTATTTTTGTTTATGTTCGCTAATCGTAATTTATTGCACCATCCATGGAAATCAATTTCATCACAAATGACATTGGCATCTGTTATTGAGAACTTAGTGAAAGACGTGGATGGTTTGGAATACTGTAGTTAATTGAAATTTTTCGTGATCGTATGCTATATTGAAAAATCCCTCAAAATGACATTGATGCTGCAGATTCGTTGAACTTCTGGTCTCAGGTGGTATAGCCCCACTGGACTCCCTCGAGCACGCTCATGTTGTGATATTGTTCAACTAATTTTATTAATCCATTTTTGATTGGAGTATTGAAATAGTTGTATGATGAATATCTCTTGAACTTAACAGAACCTAAACATTCAGTCTCCTCAACATTATGATGATGAACTCGAGTTTCATCTTCATTCGATAGTATTTGGCATAGTATCTTTATAATATGTTTCTCTCTGTATGATATCTCCATGTGGAGAAGTTTCATTTCTGCCTCTCATTCTTCAATCACTGTTGTGTATTTTTTCTCTCAGCTAACAATCAGCTTCTGTCAAATTCTACAAAATGGTGAAAGACATCATACTGACAAGTGATATGATGTATGAGGAACAAACAAACTTGATATTCCATTAAGTCGATAATTTTATTCTCTGGAAATAATGAAATTATTTTCTGCAACTGGAGTCCTGGCACATTTATTTTTAATGCATTTCATAAGAACTTATATATGCACAGCTAGTGAAGTTCCAGAATCCACGATATTATTAAATCGCACAGTTCCTCTCGACGACAGGCTCCAAAAACACCAAAAATTGCAGCAACTTTCTGCGTTAGATATATGTCATCCGGGGCTTCTGCGAGAAATTTGTTGATTTGTTCCCTTGTCAATACTTTTGACTTTTTCGGTCGATATCCTGCACCCTTTCGCTTCAAAAAAACACAAGCTTATAATATCTGCTTGTTTGATGATTATTTATGTTCATCATCGACTTCAACATAGAGTAATTCGACCAAAGCGTTGACGATTTCCATATTTTGGACTTTTCTTCAAAGTATGCAAGGAGCACTTTTTTACTGGCTTTGCCACTGACATTTTTCTGATCATTTCAAGAAACGATCGTAGGAAAACTCGCTTTGACTTACTAGGTAATTCAAGAGCAGCTTTATTGGCAGCTTCTTCAATTTCCAGCGGTAGAGATTCATTTTCTGGATCACTCTCCATCGAAGAACGAAGAAACGAGAAAGAATAATTTGTGATTTATTGACGTTACTTGTTTCATCAATAGATTATATGAAAATGGATTCAAAACTGATAATCTCGAGGCTATTATTTTATCAATTAATTAATGTAAAATAGGTATGCTAACAGTGATTTTATTTTGTTTGAAGGGATAGAACACTCCGCCTTCGGCGTCGTGTCCTTAACTTCCCTTCTCACAAAATAAAATATCACTTTTAAATAACTATTTATGTAACAGAACAGAAAATTCACTTTTGTATAACTCGAGCTTCTTTGCGAGATCTTGCAACACTTGACCCTCAAAAATCAAGTTGCTTACACAAAATATAAGTGTCTAACTGAATAAACAATAAGATTGGAACCTTAGGCGTCGAGTTCAAACGTTTCAATCACCCTTATTGATTTCTACAAAAAGTGTTGTCTAACCTGTTACATAAATAGCTTTAACACCACCCTTTCTATGCAGATATATGGTAATCTATTCAACACTCTTCCATCTTATGTAAATGCTAATTCCATTCGTCGATGCGCTTGATCGTCTGCAAAGTGTTTTCCTCTCCCACGGAATGTTTTTCCGTCAGCAGACAAAATCGAATGCAATCTGCTGAAGTAAACAAAGGATTCGATGTGCTTAAAGTAGACACCCTGAAATATCCTGCAATTGTCGGAATGCCTTCGACGACAAACAATTCGGATGCTGCTCTTCCGGAAATAAAATCATTAATTATGTTTACTAGTGCTAAAGTACTTGGTATATTGAAAGGAGTCCAGGAAGGATTCAAATTGAAGAGGATCACAAGCCACCACTGCCCAACAAAAAGCGAATTTATTTGCTAATATGTTTGCTGGGAATTCTACTTTGGACTCATCGGGAAAAGATCTTCCGAACCACTCCTGTCGACAGTCATATGCCTGAAAGGATTTTTCATCAACAAAACATAAGAAACAAAACCAATAGTTCTGTTTACTGGTGCTGAAGTATTCGGGAAATTGTAAGGAGTCGAGGCAGAATTAGAATTTCAGGCATTTTCCTCTCCGTTACTTCGAATGACATGATTGTGGAAAATTAATAATTTTTCCCTTTAACTAAAAAGGATGGATCACAAGCCACCATTGCCCAACAAAAAATGAATTTATTTGCTGATATGTTTGCTGGGAATTCCACTTTGGACTCATTAGGAAAAGATTTTCCGAATCACTCCTGTCGACAGTCATATGCCTGAAAGAATTTTTCATCAACAAAACATAAGAAACAAAACCAATAGTTCTGTTTACTGGTGCTGAAGTATTCGGGAAATTGAAAGGAGTCGAGGCAGAATTAGAATTTCAGGCATTTTCCTCTCCGTTACTTCGAATGACATGATTGTGGAAAATTAATAATTTTTCCCTTTAACTAAAAAGGATGGATCACAAGCCACCATTGCCCAACAAAAAATGAATTTATTTGCTGATATGTTTGCTGGGAATTCCACTTTGGACTCATTAGGAAAAGATTTTCCGAATCACTCCTGTTGACAGTCATATGCCTGGAAGGATTTTTCATCAACAAAACATAAGAAACAAAACCAATAATTCTGTTTACTCGTGCTGAAGTATTCGGGAAATTGTAAGGAGTCGAGGCAGAATTAGAATTTCAGGCATTTTCCTCTCCGTTACTTCGAATGACATGATTGTGGAAAATTAATAATTTTCCCCTTTAACTAAAAAGGATGGATCACAAGCCACCATTGCCCAACAAAAAATGAATTTATTTGCTGATATGTTTGCTGGGAATTCCACTTTGGACTCATCGGGAAAAGATCTCCCGAACCACTCCTGTCGACAGTCATATGCCTGAAAAAATTTTTTTTCAACAAAACATAAGAAACAGAACCAATAATTTAGTTTACTGGTGCTGAAGTATTCGGGAAATTAAAAAGAATCGAGGCAGAATTCGAATTTCAGGCATTTTCCTTTCCGTTACTTCGAATGACATGATTGTGGAAAATGAATCATTTTCTCCTTCAACTAAAGAGGATGGATCACAAGCCACCACTGCCCAAGGAAAAGCGAATTTATTTGCTAATATGTTGGCTGGGAATTCTACTTTGGACTCATCGGGAAAAGATCTTCCGAATCACTCCTGTCGACAGCCATATGCCTGAAAGAATTTTTCATCAACAAAACATAAGAAACAGAACTGATAATTCGGTTTACTGGTGCTGAAGAATTCGGGAAATCAAAAAGAATCGAGGCAGAATTCGAATTTCAGGCATTTTCCTTTCCGTTACTTCGAATGACATGATTGTGGAAAATGAATCATTTTCTCCTTCAACTAAAGAGGATGGATCACAAGCCACCACTGCCCAAGGAAAAGCGAATTTATTTGCTAATATGTTGGCTGGGAATTCTACTTTGGACTCATCGGGAAAAGATCTTCCGAATCACTCCTGTCGACAGTCATATGCCTGAAAGAATTTTTCATCAACAAAACATAAGAAACAGAACTAATAATTCGGTTTACTGGTGCTGAAGAATTCGGGAAATCAAAAAGAATCGAGGCAGAATTCGAATTTCAGGCATTTTCCTTTCCGTTACTTCGAATGACATGATTGTGGAAAATGAATCATTTTCTCCTTCAACTAAAGAGGATGGATCACAAGCCACCATTGCCCAACAAAAAAAGAATTTATTTGCTAATGTTTGCTGGGAATTCTACTTCGGACTCATCGGGAAAAAATCTTCCGAATCACTCCTGTCGACAGTCATATGCCTGAAAGAAATATTCATCAACAAAACATAAGAAACAGAACCAATAATTTAGTTTACTGGTGCTGAAGTATTCGGGAAATTAAAAAGAATCGAGGCAGAATTCGAATTTCAGGCATTTTCCTTTCCGTTACTTTGAATGACATGATTGTGAAAATGAATCATTTCCCCTCTTAACTAAAGAGGATGGATCACAAGCCACCACTGCCCAAGGAAAAGCGAATTTATTTGCTAATATGTTGGCTGGGAATTCTACTTTGGACTCATCGGGAAAAGATCTTCCGAATCACTCCTGTCGACAGTCATATGCCTGAAAGAATTTTTCATCAACAAAACATAAGAAACAGAACTGATAATTCGGTTTACTGGTGCTGAAGAATTCGGGAAATCAAAAAGAATCGAGGCAGAATTCGAATTTCAGGCATTTTCCTTTCCGTTACTTCGAATGACATGATTGTGGAAAATGAATCATTTTCTCCTTCAACTAAAGAGGATGGATCACAAGCCACCACTGCCCAAGGAAAAGCGAATTTATTTGCTAATATGTTGGCTGGGAATTCTACTTTGGACTCATCGGGAAAAGATCTTCCGAATCACTCCTGTCGACAGTCATATGCCTGAAAGAATTTTTCATCAACAAAACATAAGAAACAGAACTAATAATTCGGTTTACTGGTGCTGAAGAATTCGGGAAATCAAAAAGAATCGAGGCAGAATTCGAATTTCAGGCATTTTCCTTTCCGTTACTTCGAATGACATGATTGTGGAAAATGAATCATTTTCTCCTTCAACTAAAGAGGATGGATCACAAGCCACCATTGCCCAACAAAAAAAGAATTTATTTGCTAATGTTTGCTGGGAATTCTACTTCGGACTCATCGGGAAAAAATCTTCCGAATCACTCCTGTCGACAGTCATATGCATGAAAGAAATATTCATCAACAAAACATAAGAAACAGAACCAATAATTTAGTTTACTGGTGCTGAAGTATTCGGGAAATTAAAAAGAATCGAGGCAGAATTCGAATTTCAGGCATTTTCCTTTCCGTTACTTTGAATGACATGATTGTGAAAATGAATCATTTCCCCTCTTAACTAAAGAGGATGGATCACAAGCCACCACTGCCCAAGGAAAAGCGAATTTATTTGCTAATATGTTGGCTGGGAATTCTACTTCGGACTCATCGGGAAAAAATCTTCCGAATCACTCCTGTCGACAGTCATATGCCTGAAAGAAATATTCATCAACAAAACATAAGAAACAGAACCAATAATTTAGTTTACTGGTGCTGAAGTATTCGGGAAATTAAAAAGAATCGAGGCAGAATTCGAATTTCAGGCATTTTCCTTTCCGTTACTTTGAATGACATGATTGTGAAAATGAATCAGTTCCCCTCTTAACTAAAGAGGATGGATCACAAGCCACCACTGCCCAAGGAGAAGCGAATTTATTTGCTAATATGTTGGCTGGGAATTCTACTTTGGACTCATCGGGAAAAGATCTTCCGAATCACTCCTGTCGACAGTCATATGCCTGAAAGAATTTTTCATCAACAAAACATAAGAAACAGAACTAATAATTCGGTTTACTGGTGCTGAAGAATTCGGGAAATCAAAAAGAATCGAGGCAGAATTCGAATTTCAGGCATTTTCCTTTCCGTTACTTCGAATGACATGATTGTGGAAAATGAATCATTTTCTCCTTCAACTAAAGAGGATGGATCACAAGCCACCACTGCCCAAGGAAAAGCGAATTTATTTGCTAATATGTTGGCTGGGAATTCTACTTTAAACTCATCGGGAAAAGATCTTCCGAATCACTCCTGTCGACAGTCATATGCCTGAAAGAATTTTTCATCAACAAAACATAAGAAACAGAACTAATAATTCGGTTTACTGGTGCTGAAGAATTCGGGAAATCAAAAAGAATCGAGGCAGAATTCGAATTTCAGGCATTTTCCTTTCCGTTACTTCGAATGACATGATTGTGGAAAATGAATCATTTTCTTCTTCAACTAAAGAGGATGGATCACAAGCCACCATTGCCCAACAAAAAAAGAATTTATTTGCTAATGTTTGCTGGGAATTCTACTTCGGACTCATCGGGAAAAAATCTTCCGAATCACTCCTGTCGACAGTCATATGCCTGAAAGAAATATTCATCAACAAAACATAAGAAACAGAACCAATAATTCAGTTTACTGGTGCTGAAGTATTCGGGAAATTAAAAAGAATCGAGGCAGAATTCGAATTTCAGGCATTTTCCTTTCCGTTACTTTGAATGACATGATTGTGAAAATGAATCATTTCCCCTCTTAACTAAAGAGGATGGATCACAAGCCACCACTGCCCAAGGAAAAGCGAATTTATTTGCTAATATGTTGGCTGGGAATTCTACTTCGGACTCATCGGGAAAAAATCTTCCGAATCACTCCTGTCGACAGTCTTATGCATGAAAGAAATATTCATCAACAAAACATAAGAAACAGAACCAATAATTTAGTTTACTGGTGCTGAAGTATTCGGGAAATTAAAAAGAATCGAGGCAGAATTCGAATTTCAGGCATTTTCCTTTCCGTTACTTTGAATGACATGATTGTGAAAATGAATCATTTCCCCTCTTAACTAAAGAGGATGGATCACAAGCCACCACTGCCCAAGGAAAAGCGAATTTATTTGCTAATATGTTGGCTGGGAATTCTACTTCGGACTCATCGGGAAAAAATCTTCCGAATCACTCCTGTCGACAGTCATATGCCTGAAAGAAATATTCATCAACAAAACATAAGAAACAGAACCAATAATTTAGTTTACTGGTGCTGAAGTATTCGGGAAATTAAAAAGAATCGAGGCAGAATTCGAATTTCAGGCATTTTCCTTTCCGTTACTTTGAATGACATGATTGTGAAAATGAATCATTTCCCCTCTTAACTAAAGAGGATGGATCACAAGCCACCACTGCCCAAGGAGAAGCGAATTTATTTGCTAATATGTTGGCTGGGAATTCTACTTTGGACTCATCGGGAAAAAATCTTCCGAATCACTCCTGTCGACAGTCTTATGCATGAAAGAAATATTCATCAACAAAACATAAGAAACAGAACCAATAATTTAGTTTACTGGTGCTGAAGTATTCGGGAAATTAAAAAGAATCGAGGCAGAATTCGAATTTCAGGCATTTTCCTTTCCGTTACTTTGAATGACATGATTGTGAAAATGAATCATTTCCCCTCTTAACTAAAGAGGATGGATCACAAGCCACCACTGCCCAAGGAAAAGCGAATTTATTTGCTAATATGTTGGCTGGGAATTCTACTTCGGACTCATCGGGAAAAAATCTTCCGAATCACTCCTGTCGACAGTCATATGCCTGAAAGAAATATTCATCAACAAAACATAAGAAACAGAACCAATAATTTAGTTTACTGGTGCTGAAGTATTCGGGAAATTAAAAAGAATCGAGGCAGAATTCGAATTTCAGGCATTTTCCTTTCCGTTACTTTGAATGACATGATTGTGAAAATGAATCATTTCCCCTCTTAACTAAAGAGGATGGATCACGAGCCACCACTGCCCAAGGAAAAGCGAATTTATTTGCTAATATGTTGGCTGGGAATTCTACTTCGGACTCATCGGGAAAAAATCTTCCGAATCACTCCTGTCGACAGTCATATGCCTGAAAGAATTATCCATCAACAAAACATAAGAAACAAAACCAATAATTTAGTTTACTGGTGCTGAAGTATTCGGGAAATTAAAAAGAATCGAGGCAGAATTCGAATTTCAGGCATTTTCCTTTCCGTTACTTTGAATGACATGATTGTGAAAATGAATCATTTCCCCTCTTAACTAAAGAGGATGGATCACAAGCCACCACTGCCCAAGGAAAAGCGAATTTATTTGCTAATATGTTTGCTGGGAATTCTACTTTGGACTCATCGGAAAAAGATCTTCCGAATCACTCCTGTCGACAGTCATATGCCTGAAAGAATTTTTCATCAACGAAACATAAGAAACAGAACTAATAATTCGGTTTACTGGTGCTGAAGAATTCGGGAAATCAAAAAGAATCGAGGCAGAATTCGAATTTCAGGCATTTTCCTTTCCGTTACTTTGAATGACATGATTGTGAAAATGAATCATTTCCCCTCTTAACTAAAGAGGATGGATCACAAGCCACCACTGCCCAAGGAAAAGCGAATTTATTTGCTAATATGTTGGCTGGGAATTCTACTTCGGACTCATCGGGAAAAAATCTTCCGAATCACTCCTGTCGACAGTCATATGCCTGAAAGAAATATTCATCAACAAAACATAAGAAACAGAACCAATAATTTAGTTTACTGGTGCTGAAGTATTCGGGAAATTAAAAAGAATCGAGGCAGAATTCGAATTTCAGGCATTTTCCTTTCCGTTACTTTGAATGACATGATTGTGAAAATGAATCATTTCCCCTCTTAACTAAAGAGGATGGATCACAAGCCACCACTGCCCAAGGAAAAGCGAATTTATTTGCTAATATGTTTGCTGGGAATTCTACTTTGGACTCATCGGGAAAAGATCTTCCGAATCACTCCTGTCGACAGTCATATGCCTGGAAGAATTTTTCATCAACAAAACATAAGAAACAGAACTAATAATTCGGTTTACTGGTGCTGAAGAATTCGGGAAATCAAAAAGAATCGAGGCAGAATTCGAATTTCAGGCATTTTCCTTTCCGTTACTTTGAATGACATGATTGTGAAAATGAATCATTTTCCCTCCTAACTAAAGAGGATGGATCACAAGCCACCACTGCCCAAGGAAAAGCGAATTTATTTGCTAATATGTTTGCTGGGAATTCTACTTTGGACTCATCGGGAAAAGATCTTCCGAATCACTCCTGTCGACAGTCATATGCCTGAAAGAATTTTTCATCAACAAAACATAAGAAACAGAACTAATAATTCGGTTTACTGGTGCTGAAGAATTCGGGAAATCAAAAAGAATCGAGGCAGAATTCGAATTTCAGGCATTTTCCTTTCCGTTACTTCGAATGACATGATTGTGGAAAATGAATCATTTTCTCCTTCAACCAAAGAGGATGGATCACAAGCCACCATTGCCCAACAAAAAAAGAATTTATTTGCTTATGTTTGCTGGGAATTCTACTTCGGACTCATCAGGAAAAAATCTTCCGAATCACTCCTGTCGACAGTCATATGCCTGAAAGGATTTTTCATCAACAAAACATAAGAAACAAAACCAATAATGCTGTTTACTGGTGCTGAAGTATTCGGGAAATTGAAAAGAGTCGAGGCAGAATTCGATCTTCAGGTCTTTTTCTTTCCGCTGCTTTGAATGACATGATTGTGAAAAATGAATCATTTGCCCTTTTAACTAAAGAGAATGGATCACAAGCCACCACTGCCCAAGGAAAAGCGAATTCGTTTGCTAAAATGTTTGTTGGGAATTCTACTTTGGAATCTGATGTAATGCCAGCAGTTGTTCTTGAAGTGTGTGCTACGAAATGACACCAGAACTTCGCGAATTATTCAATCTTTAGTATAACTTGGGGGCTTTTTCTAAAGTTCTGGAGAACAGCAAGAGTTCAGCCAGTTCCTGAAAAAGGGAAGGAAACTCTATCGTGTAATCATAGATCAATTGCATTGCTTTCAATCATTTCCAAAGTCATGGAAAAAGCAATCAATATAAAGTATATCCAATATCTGAAAAAATTAGGAATGAATAATCATTGAAAATACGGATTTCGACATCAAAGATCGACCAGTGACTTATTGCCGTATGTTTCACATATTTGGCAGCGTTCCATCGAAAAATTAGGAGAAACGTTAGCTGTTGCACTTAATATCTCAAAAGCTTTCAATCAAGTTTGGCATCGTGGTCTTCTTTCCAAACTGCCGCCTGATGGTTTACCTCCTCAGTTGTGTGCTTTGTTGAAGAGTTTATGTTGTTGCTTACGGAGTATCGTCTGATATTTAGTATTCTCCCAATAAATGCGGATGTTCCACAAGGTTCAGTTCTGGTGCCCACTTTTTTTCTGCTTCATATCAATGATTTGAATGAAAAATCATCTTGTTCGGTGCATAGTGTTGCGGAGCATCAACGGAGCATCAACGTCAATAGAATCAATAATGACTTGGGGAAAATGATAGAATGGGGTAGCATCAATTTGGTGGAATTCAATGGTGGGAAAACCCAGACATGCCTCCTCTCAAAGAAAGCCGATCTATCTTTATCTAGTACTCAGATGTCAGGAGTATAGTATTTTTCACAGTAAATGGTATTGGCTTATTAACTGCAATAAACTACCCGATTCAATCCCATTGTGTAGAAAATCATCTGGTAAAAGATGCAGATGTGCTACAGGGTCGAACTTAAGAAATTTGAATTTTGCATAATGTAGGAGATATACAAGTAATTTATTCAAATGTTACAATTCTATTCTATATTTAGTTCAGTGTCGCTATCGCTATCCTCATCTAAATTAATTATAATTGGCGCGATTGATATTACAGAAAGGTACGAGTTTTCAACATTTATAACATGACTAACAGAACTTTTCCAACTCTCGGTAGGAATGTCATTCATACAGTTCCTAATCAATTCTACCACACTACCACTTAAAGTCGGAGAAGTATTTTTTCCGCGCACGCTCGATTTAAGTTGGTGCCACATAAGCTCTATGGGATTGAACACGTAGTAGTAGGGGGCTAGTTGTAACACTGTATGTCCCAATTCTTCTGCAATTGTATCACAATTTTAAGAAAATGACTGCAGCACTCGTAAAAGTTCTGTTTTTGTATAATTCTCCTCAAAATATATGTCATTTGCAGCCATGAAGTTTTGAATCTCCAATTTCGTATTCTTTGAGCCAAGAATTTTTTGCAATTGTCAACTATGATAGCTTGCGTTGTTCATTGCTATAACGCTGTTTGGCGGAATGTTGGGTAACAGACAATTTTCAAACCAATCTCCAAAAAGCTCTGCTGTCGTATCTTCGTGATAATCAACACAAGAGTCCTTGATATTTTTGGCAGAAAGCCACATAGCGTTTGGGATCCAACCATTTTCCGATCCTGCGTGTAATATTGTGATTCTCTTCCCTTTATTTGATGGTGCTTTTGTTTTACACTTATCAGAGGAATCAGACCATCCTTTGGAAGGGGTGTCATGCGTGTCAAACCACGACTCGTCGAGGTAGAGTATTGGCCGATTTTCAGACCGGTATTTTCTTATTGACGTTATATATTCAGAACGCCAGTTTATTAAACGTGTGGATTCCACTATTACTTGTCTCTTGTCAATTTTGCGATATTTAAAGCCCATTGCAGACAGAGCTCGCCAAAGAGTAGTGAGGCCACAGTTGATGTGAGTTTCGTCATTGATGAGCCGCTGTTTCAGACTTTTGATTGTAGGGACACGCTGCTCATCGTACATAGTGTAGATTTTTCGCCTTATCAAATCTTTTTCCCAGTCGTCTAGACTTTTTGTGACACCGGAATCTTTACGCTTTTTCATGGAATTTTCAACAATTCGTCTAACTGAAGTAAGAGGCACCTTCGTCAAATTACTGGTTACTTTTTCTGCAGCACCCGCGTTATATCCTTGCTGAAGTAAAGAACTATACACATTTTTTGTAATGATTTTCGCGTCACACGATAAGTGATTCACACCACAAACTGCCTATTCTGTACGTTGGGGTATAAAATCTTTGCTATTAATGTCTGTAATAACAAATTAATGTTATAAAATTATTGCATGCCGTAACACAAGTGAACACTTTGAATGAAACACAAAGACTAAAATGAACAAGAAGTGTAAGCTGTAATCCTTTACAATCCTTCTCTGAGAAATAAAATTATCTGAATCCGGTCCTTTTACATTTATGATGTGCATCTCGGATTTTACAACTTAAGGGTCTAATTGGATTTATTATAATCCTTCAGTCAATACCATTTATTGTGAAAACTACTATAACTATTCCTACAAAGTCATCTCTGTGAAAGGAATTACGATCAGTAAGAATCTCTCATGGAAAAACCATGTCCGATTGATCTTTAAAAGTGCCTTCCAGAAGATGGATATTTCATGCGAAGAAATACTTCACTTCGCGTCAGATTCTGATGATCTACAAAGCTTAGATACGGCCTTGTCTTGGAATACAGTTCTCATGTATAGGCTCGGCACCGAAACATTCACTGAGGCTTCTGGATTTTCTCCAGAGAAAGGCAGTCCGTCTTGTTGGTGATTTTTCAATAGACTCGCATTGCACCCTTTTGCTTGGATATGATTTGTATTTTTATATTTTCATTCTCAACAACGAGTTAATAATATAGACAAGTTAGAACCATTCCCTTTCAGCAAGGAACATTGTTAACCCCATTCAAGCAGATATCAAATTTGTGATCCTCAGAAATGTACATTTGCAAGTTGTTGATTATCATTCCTTCCAAATATACCTAGACGTTCAAAAGTTATATAACACCGGATTCATATATCATTTCGGAGTGATGAGAGCTAAGCTTTTAGTAGAGAGCTACAAGGAGTTCAACCATCACTTTTCAAAAGTATCGCACTTGGAATTTGATGATTTCAATCTCTCATTACTCAATTCTGCTGCATAAGTTATAGAGAAGCAAATATAACTTGCTCATAGAATGCACGAAATACGTTGTCCTGTGTGAAATCAGATTCGATTCATCTTTCAAGAGAAAAGAGCACTTTTCATTGACATATTATAAAAAGTTTTCGAATTGAACTGTCAAAGATGTGCTCATCCGGTTCGATCAGAATATCCGTATGAATATAATATGTAAATCGACTAGTATATAATATGTAATCACATTGAAATAATTTTTAATCGAAAACATGTTCATTGACTTTTCAAATCAAAATTATAAAAAGTAGAAGAGATGATCAAATCATTGTTCACAATACAAAATACATCAGTCTATCAAAAAGTCATTTTGAGTTACTATTACTCTCAGAACAATCAAACTTTTATGTAGGACATAAGAATCAAATATTCGGCCCATGTCCAATTTTCAAGCTGTTGTAGAACCTGCAATATATAGATTATAAATCTTGCACCCTGCAACAAAGTTACCATTTACAGAAGAGTACGATTGATGAGTACCAATCAGCATCTTCTGGAGAAGAAAATTGGTTCATATGTATCTTTTTTCTTCTCCTGAAGATACTAACCTTGTAAGTAAAACGCGCGTCGGAGGCGTATAATATGAATTTGGTGTTGGGGTTATTGATCTCTAAAAGAAGTTTCATGCTTATTATCGATTCACTTTTGATTCAATATTTGAAGCTCGCCGACTGCAAGGCAGTTGCAGAATGGGCGGTATTTTGACAAATACATATTGAAAGAACTGCACTCCGACGAAATCTACCCACAAATGCTTGTAGATATGAAGGGATTCGCATCTTGGGGCATTACCGCCAGGTCTTTGTGCAATGTTTGGCATCATTTCGAACAATAATAACATTAAATTAACCACACAATCACGAATTCGTACAGAAATAAATCACTCTTCGAAAATGTTCACCGTTCAAGATTCGAGAATACGGATTTGCTCCAAGTCGTTCGCTGTGACGTGATTCAGACAAAGGGCCCCAGGAGTTATTCGTCGTCATTCGGCGATAATTCTTTTTTGGAGTTTCTCGGAAGGAATATAAGAGATGTCTTTGAATCCAGATTGTATTATTGTATGGTGTATGGAAGTTATTGGACGTCATTTCCAGCGATAAATTCATAACTTTCAACCTTCTTGAGCTTTCATTAATTTAAATATTCTGTTAAAAAACAGCAAGAAACTCCTCGTTACATTCGAAAATTTGTGGGGTTGCTACCCCCAGCACAGGGTGAATGTTGAACGAATTATGTTTGCATATAATTTGCCCTCCTCGATATTGAAATCAACGTGTTCTTGGATTTTTGGCAAAACCTTCATTTTGCCGATTGCTAGGGGTGCAATTTTCGCTGGGATACCGTTTATTTGTATTGAACTGTGAGTGGGATTATATTTTGAATTATGGAAACATCTGTTTTCACAAAATGTATAGAATGTAGAAAAAATGAATGCGTGAGCTGGAGTTGGAAGTAAATATTTGGGGCTGTAAAGGGGTTAAAACGATATTGTCGCAATTTGTGACAGAAGGTGGGGTCTGAGAGAAAAGTTTTCGATGGAAAGTTATAGATCTTGAAATATCTCGGTTATTTCGAGGTTATGTGCGAAAGTCATTCTCATACAAGTGTTTATATATTTTTGAGACCTACAACTTTTGTATTGAAAACTTTTTTTTGAAGCGTCTTCCATCGTCATAAATTGCGATAATATCATTTTCAACCCTTTACATTCCCCCCAACTATTTACTTCCAACCCCCAGCTCACGCATTTATTTTTTTTTATTCAGCTGAGACCATTTGCCTGGTTCAGTACCGATTTATTTTTCTTCAATGTGTGGTTCCAACGTCGATACGACGTTGAGAATTGTATCAATTATTGTTTACTTCTGCAAATCTCTCTATTCAATGCCATAACAAAAGGTATTTTTCGCGTATTTCCTGTCCCAGGTACGGTTTCATATATTCTGTAATATATTTTTGTGGACTATTATACGCAATTACCTGAGGGCGAATTGTGAAATACTCGACTTCTCACAACAGCTATTGTTCTGTAAATCAATGTCATGGATTGAGAAAGGCATCATATAAAATGAAATTCAATATGCTTCTCTGTAAAAATGATAGAATAGTAATTCAATTAACAACTGCGGAAAAATATTCTTTTTCACAGGCGACAAATTTTATAAAGACCTTACTTCGAAAATCCAATGAATAATATTGACTAATATTGAAACGCCTAACATATGCGGAACACAGTTCAACGATTATCAGTTATCACCAGAGGAATATTACATTCCAGCAATTGAATTGTCACGTGTTCTCAAACTGTTTCTTGTTAATAAATTTCTACTCCAAGTCAGGTCAGTCAGGATTTTATTCTGTTTTGAAATTTAATAAGCTTATTTTTCAATATTGAAATGAATTTGATGATTTTCATCATTTTCACATTATTCGTCATCATTCATATCATTTATCTTGTCTAACTTTTTATCATTCAATATCTTCGATGAATATTTTAATTTTATTTAATTCAAATGTATTTTTATATTATTTTTGAGTTTTTATCATTGTTCATTAATTGATTTTTAAATTATGATACATTTTATACTAATACAATTTTTATCATTTACTGTTTTTACTACTTCATAATTCTATTTTTGACTTTTTTACGATTTTACGATTTACTTCATTCAATTCTCCCATTTTTTATTTATCTCGTATTTCGCCACACTTTTTTATCATAGCCATCTAAATATTCACGTTTCAATCTACCAACACTTTTTTTTGAAGGTTTAATTCAATATGAAGTGAATCAGTGCGGAAATGCCACTTCCCGTATTGGAAGTCATCAAAAGATTGCACTTTTTCACTCTATTGTCCAAGAAATTATACTTATTCAATAAAAAATGGTTTGTGAACTATGTGTTGGAAACAAAGTAATAGTATATTACACACCGAGGTAGGAAGTGATTCATTCCTGTTGTGAGATCAGTTAGTTAACCAAGACGCAAAGCTCACACAATAATCTAAATCAAATATGACAGAACAAGGCAATTTCGATTCAATTATTCAATCTAAGAAGTATTCCAAAGCCCATCTTGACGAACTTTGAAACGCTAAAACATGAATTTCAAATAATTCGTTGGAGTTCAAAATGGTTTGAAATTTTCTTACCGAATAACACGCGTACTTATTTTCTCACTAACCCTTGGGATAATTTTCAAAATATTGGTGGGCTCGAAAAAATTTCTGGAAATATTTCAAGTACTAGTGGTATCACAAGTGATTATATCCTTCAATGCAAAAAACTGATGAAAATGTTGAAGTAGAAGCAACCAAAACAAAATTACAGAGAATATTTCCATCGTATGTTAAAAATCCCATATGAAGCGGGACATTTTCGATCAATTACAGCGATAAATTCCCGACGGGACATTTTCGGGCTGGTAAATACCCGGTAGGTATCGAAAAATACCCGCTCGATCCGTGTATCTATAGTAACGATTGTTAAAATGTACATTTGTCAATTTGACAGGCATAAATACTGAATTTTAAACGTCGTTGTTTTAACTCCGGAAATATTGTACCGAATTACACTCGTGCATCGAAATAAACCTAATAATTTTCCATTCAAGCATGTTGTCAGTAAAAAAACTGCGTTCAGTTATTTCCTCCGGAGTCGGGCTCTTTCGACAAAATATAAAAATAAACTCATGCAGTTTTTAGATAACATGCTTTAATGGAAAATTATCGGTAATTTTGAAGCACTTGTGTAATTACTTCCGATAATTCGGTTCCTCTTAGCAGTGACAATTTCGACAATTGACAGCTCTCTGCCATGAAATTAACATCTAGGTATCGTTATTTTTGAATCAAAGGTTACTAATATGGCCTAGTTTTTCATCGTTACCTCATTGTCAATTACTGCCTTGAAAATACCGCCAGGCCACTGTGCTGGGTGATCACACGTTAAAAAGTAAGGCCTCGTTAATACATTGAAGTTTCGACTTCTGAGGTTTGACGTTCGACAGCTGGTTAACGGAATGAACAATTTTAGAACAACAACAAAAACAATTGTGACTGAAACTTTGTGTATCCAAATGCTCGAACAGAAATACACAGGTACAATCTGATATTATGATTATAACGGTGACCGTGATGAAGACGAGGATGCATAACTGAATCCTCACTTCACTAAGACAGCTTCAATGATTATGTTGGAGAATCAAATGAAACTTACCATAACAATACACAGTCACAAGAGACAGAAATGAAAAAAAAATTTACTACACTGTTTCACATAACCTCACGAACATTTATTAATAATAATTCTTCAATTAAAACTTCCCCTCACCAATACCAAACATTCATAAGTATATGATATTCAGAACTCTCGAAACTATAATCGAAACTTATTCATATAAATGGTAGTCTATATATTTATATATGAGTGAGCCGTGTATACGCTCTGCAGTCTCATTTTAAGGCACGATGGGTTTACTCTATCAAATCCTGTCGCGTTTCCGCTCAACTTTTCTTTGTATATTCAAATATAGTTTATAATAATAATGTGCATGTATACAATTATAATTAATAATTCATTCATAATTTTTAGAATCAGTTATAATCACCAACATGGTTTGTGAATCATTTGCAATAATATAATAAAATAAAATATTCGTGAGAGAAAACTATTCTTCCACTAGAAAATTTCAAGTGGGCTTGTTACCTTGTACTTTGAAAGGAATGTTCATGTTGGAATTTCTTCTTATTCAGACAATTTATTTGTTTTACTTCAAGAATTGGTATTCTGTTCTCAGATCGATGCATTCAGCTGATAATAGTTCAGGAAAAAAATCTTCACGAATAGCACTCGACCTCACAATTTTCCCAGATAAAACAGCTCTTTGCCACGATACACTCGTGTATCGTGCTCTTTCCCCTCTAACTTATCGCTAAATAACGAAGAATTAGTTAGAAAATGGAAATTTTTCGATACAGTTTCAAGATCTTGGGGCATTACTTTCGATAACACGCCTGGACAACATGAGAATTGACTGGTAGTTCAGATGCAACCAGATAAAAAATCTTCTGTTAGAAGCTATTATACAGCAAAACACGTTTGCTTCAATGCGGTTGAAAATGTTCCACTGTCTATATCATTAACTCTATTGAAACTTGTTGCAAAGGAAAAACTAATGATAAATACAAAATTCATAAGGCAGTAAAATCCAAACAGAAAGGTTGAAACGGATTTTCAATTAAAGAATGAAATTGAGAGTTTGATTGATCAAATAAAAATAAAATTGTGACAAAAAATCTGAAATATTAAATATGAAACAGCTAAGTTAAAAAAATATCGAATAAATATTTCTGAATTAATATTAACAAATGTTGAAACCGAGTTTCAAGTTGAGTGTACTCACGACGTTTCGATCGCTGGTATCCGCAAACGTCTTCGGGTGAGAATAAAAATTTTCAAGACCTTCTCCAAAGATGACCTGTTCTGGAATATTGACAATTGAATCACAACGTGAAGGAATTTCACAGTCTTTTTAGTTCAGATATTATCATAATTTTTGTCGGAATTTTCGAATTTTAAAAACCTCATCTACCAAAAGCACAATTCATCAGTTGATTTCTTAATATTTATATTTCATGAGTTTGACTTCTTCTGTTGGAAAAGAGAGCCAATCGAGTGGGGGTGTCACTCCCCGTCTCAACCCTTTTTTCACGTCTTTTGTGTTTTTTATTTTTTGTTGTTTTTTTTTTTTTTTTTTCGTTAACCAGCCAAAGAGGGTCAACACTCAGAAGTTGAAATTTGTGCGAGCAATGGAATAACGAGGCCTTACTTTTCAACGTTCGAATCACAGCACGGAAATTGAATTGAAGTTTATCGGGCACCAAGCGATAAAAAAAATTGCGGGAACTTATGTATTTCGACCTCCTGAACAAAAACTTAGATAAAAATTTTGGCGCTCTCCAATAGTTTTCAAGATACAGGGCATTTTTTGGGTCAAAAATGGGATTTTTGAATACATGTTCCTGCATCAAAGTTATACTTGAAATTCATCCTTCTTTTTTATCAGCACAATGTACACATCCCTAATTATCCGTTCCACACTTTTTTTCATTCGGAAACACTAGTTTTATAACAAAAAAATGCACTTTTCCTCACCACAACAAAAACATTGAAAATTCGGCATGTCACTGCTAAATGTTTAGTGTATTTTTTTATGAGGGGTTGGTACCTTGGAAAACCAGAGCACATTATTCAAATTTAAAATATCGCCAATTAATTTTCCTTCATTTCACCATCGACAATTAGCAATTGTTTCATTATTCTTGATTGTTGAAATTGAAATGGATCTCAAAAATGAATTGAAAAAAGCATACGAACCTGCATACAAACCAAGTAAGTGTGGATGTTTTCGAACCAAAATTAATTCGCGATATTTTAAATTTGAATATTGTGCTCTGGTTTTTCAAGGTACCAACCCCTCATAACAAAAATACACTAAACATTTAGCAGTGACATGCCGAATTTTCAATGTTTTTGTTGTTGTTGAGGAAAAGTGCATTTTTTTGTTATGAAACTAGTGTTTCCGAATGAAAAAAAGTGTGGAACGGATAATTAGGGATGTGTACATTGTGCTGATAAAAAAGAAGGATGAATTTCAAGTGTAATTTTGATGCAGGAACGTGTATTCAAAAATCCCATTTTTGACCCAAAAAATGCCCTGTATCTTGAAAACTATTAGAGAGCGCCAAAATTTTCATCTAAGTTTTTTGTTCAGGAGGTTGAAATACGTAAGTTCCCGCAAAAAAATTTTTTATCGCTTGGTGCCCGATAAACTTAACATTACCCTGATCCGTACCAACAAAATTGTTGGTGGGGGTTAACAGATTATAGTTGGAATGGAACTAGTTACTTAAAATTCTTCATTTGTGATTTTCCGGACATCTTCCAGATCAGTGGAACGAATGGAATCTTCACTCCCCCATATCCAGAACCCGTTTTTCCTGTATTCATAGGTTCAATCAGATATTGATAATGAGTTTGTTACTTCCAAACTCATAAATATCAGGAATCACAAAAAATAGGAACTTTGATACATGAAAATATCCCGTAAAATAATCTTAATAGGTTTGTTGATATTTTCAGGTCGCACACGTTTAGCAACAATAATCTACCGAGTCATTCCAACTAAAATAAAAACCCTTGATATTCGGAGATAGTAATATCACAGTATACCCTATCCATACAGTAAGGACACTCAAATGTCCATTTGACAGCTCGGGGTATATAATAGTAGAATGTCATGTTTTGGCGGTAAATTCAAATTTACAGGATACTGTATAGTAAGATGCCTATGAAACCCTAGTGTATCTACTTACACCTGAATAATTTTGGGATAAACTTGGCGAAAAACGATTGCTTGATTTCTGAGATCGCAAAAGCTCCAGATCGCTATTGTAGATGGCGATCAGTCATATACCATATGAAGCTTAATTTTCAGTAGAGAGGAATGTGCAACCAAATATTCTACCACTGTTTATTATTTGCCTACTGAGATTTTGACAGCCCTGACAGCCAATCGAATGCGTTTCAGAAAACGTGCATGTAACGTGAAAACCTACCGTTAACAACCTGTCAATACTGTCACTGTCACCTGCTACCTCTACAAGTTTTTAGTGTTTTTATATCAGTTTGTAAGACTAGACTTCGATTCCGAGAAAATTTACTTTGCCCATCCGCCTGAGAATGTACGACAAAGTTCATGCTAGTGTATTGAAAATGATATACTGTCTTGGAATTGGGGATACACACATCAGTTATGCAACGGTTCAAAATACGTATCACATCGATATTTCCTTTATTTACTTTGTTTTCAATATCTCATTATTAGGAGCTACAGATGTTTCCTCCTCGATATAAGACTTTCGCTCAAGCTGAAATGAATAAAATTAGCTACAACTCTACATTTATGTTATTATTTTGGGGCGATTTGTTTTGTACTGACCTTGGGTACTGAAAGAAGAATATTTGGATCCTCAGATTTTGACTGACCACACAAAATACGAAATCTTCTACACATCGTGAAAAAGTACTTGTAATAACTTGGAAACTTATTTTACCTATATAGACTTTTAAACACTGTTGAGTGCGAAGAAATAATTTCAGTTTCCATTGACAACAATAAACATCAAAGTTACGTCAATCTGACAAAACCGACATTTGACAGATTTTCGAAAATGCTCATATAACGCCCCCTATACAAAAATTAGAATGCTTTTGTAATCGTCGATTGTTTTTCGCCAAGAAATTCTAAACAATATCGAATCACTAGATACACCAGGATTTCCTAGACATCTTACTGTATAGTAATCAGCTTGTCATTTTGCCTGTCAAAATGAATATTTTGTGTACAATGAGGTTTGAAATGATGGGAAATTTCAATAATACCAAACATTCAGGTTATTTGTTTACAAACACAGGAAAAATAATGTTCATTGATGTTATAACTCAACCATATTTTATTCCAAGTTTTCAGAAATATAATGTTTGTGTTTGGCATCATTATAGGTACTTGGGAAATTTTACATTTATTTCAAACCTCATTGTATATAAAATATTCTTTTTAACATGCAAAATGACATACTGATTACTATTCAGTATACCGTTAATTTAAATTTACCGCCAAATCATGACATTATACACCCCGAACTGACAAATTATTTGCCTACTGAGATTTTGACAGCCCTGACAGCCAATCAAATGCGTTTCAGAAAACGTGCATGTAACGTGAAAACCTACCGTTAACAACCTGTCAATACTGTCACTGTCACCTGCTACCTCTACAAGTTTTTAGTGTTTTTATATCAGTTTGTAAGACTAGACTTCGATTCCGAGAAAATTTACTTTGCCCATCCGCCTGAGAATGTACGACAAAGTTCATGCTAGTGTATTGAAAGTGATATACTGTCTTGGAATTGGGGATACACACATCAGTTATGCAACGGTTCAAAATACGTATCACATCGATATTTCCTTTATTTACTTTGTTTTCAATATCTCATTATTAGGAGCTACAGATGTTTCCTCCTCGATATAAGACTTTCGCTCAAGCTGAAATGAATAAAATTAGCTACAACGCTACATTTATGTTATTATTTTGGGGCGATTTGTTTTGTACTGACCTTGGGTACTGAAAGAAGAATATTTGGATCCCCAGATTTTGGCTGACCACACAAAATACGAAATCTTCTACACATCGTGAAAAAGTACTTGTAATAACTTCGAAACTTATTCTACTTATATATAGACTTTTAAACACTGTTGAGTGCGAAGAAATAATTTCAGTTTCCATTGAAAACAATAAACATCAAAGTTACGTCAATCTGACAAAACCGACATTTGACAGATTTTCGAAAATGCTCATATAACGCCACCTATACAAAAATTAGAATGCTTTTGTAATCGTCGATTGTTTTTCGCCAAGAAATTCTAAACAATATCGAATCACTAGATACACCAGGGTTTCCTAGACATCTTACTGTATAGTAATCAGCTTGTCATTTTGCCTGTCAAAATGAATATTTTGTGTACAATGAGGTTTGAAATGATGGGAAATTTCAATAATACCAAACATTCAGGTTATTTGTTTACAAACACAGGAAAAATAATGTTCATTGATGTTATAACTCAACCATATTTTATTCCAAGTTTTCAGAAATATAATGTTTGTGTTTGGCATCATTATAGGTACTTGGGAAATTTTACATTTATTTCAAACCTCATTGTATATAAAATATTCTTTTTAACATGCAAAATGACATATTGATTACTATTCAGTATACCGTTAATTTAAATTTACCGCCAAATCATGACATTATACACCCCGAACTGACAAATTATTTGCCTACTGAGATTTTGACAGCCCTGACAGCCAATCAAATGCGTTTCAGAAAACGTGCATGTAACGTGAAAACCTACCGTTAACAACCTGTCAATACTGTCACTGTCACCTGCTACCTCTACAAGTTTTTAGTGTTTTTATATCAGTTTGTAAGACTAGACTTCGATTCCGAGAAAATTTACTTTGCCCATCCGCCTGAGAATGTACGACAAAGTTCATGCTAGTGTATTGAAAGTGATATACTGTCTTGGAATTGGGGATACACACATCAGTTATGCAACGGTTCAAAATACGTATCACATCGATATTTCCTTTATTTACTTTGTTTTCAATATCTCATTATTAGGAGCTACAGATGTTTCCTCCTCGATATAAGACTTTCGCTCAAGCTGAAATGAATAAAATTAGCTACAACGCTACATTTATGTTATTATTTTGGGGCGATTTGTTTTGTACTGACCTTGGGTACTGAAAGAAGAATATTTGGATCCCCAGATTTTGACTGACCACACAAAATACGAAATCTTCTACACATCGTGAAAAAGTACTTGTAATAACTTCGAAACTTATTCTACTTATATATAGACTTTTAAACACTGTTGAGTGCGAAGAAATAATTTCAGTTTCCATTGACAACAATAAACATCAAAGTTACGTCAATCTGACAAAACCGACATTTGACAGATTTTCGAAAATGCTCATATAACGCCCCCTATACAAAAATTAGAAAGCTTTTGTAATCGTCGATTGTTTTTCGCCAAGAAATTCTAAACAATATCGAATCACTAGATACACCAGGGTTTCCTAGACATCTTACTGTATAGTAATCAGTTTGTCATTTTGCCTGTCAAAATGAATATTTTGTCTACAATGAGGTTTGGAATTATGGGAAATTTCAATAATACCAAACATTCAGGTTATTTGTTTACAAACACAAGAAAAATAATGTTCATTGATGTTATAACTCAACCATATTTTATTCCAAGTTTTCAGAAATATAATGTTTGTGTTTGGCATCATTATAGGTACTTGGGAAATTTTATATTTATTTCAAACCTCATTGTATATAAAATATTCTTTTTAACATGCAAAATGACATACTGATTACTATTCAGTATACCGTTAATTTAAATTTACCGCCAAATCATGACATTATACACCCCGAACTGACAAATTATTTGCCTACTGAGATTTTGACAGCCCTGACAGCCAAACAAATGCGTTTCAGAAAACGTGCATGTAACGTGAAAACCTACCGTTAACAACCTGTCAATACTGTCACTGTCACCTGCTACCTCTACAAGTTTTTAGTGTTTTTATATCAGTTTGTGAGACTAGACTTCGATTCCGAGAAAATTTACTTTGCCCATCCGCCTGAGAATGTACGACAAAGTTCATGCTAGTGTATTGAAAGTGATATACTGTCTTGGAATTGGGGATACACACATCAGTTATGCAACGGTTCAAAATACGTATCACATCGATATTTCCTTTATTTACTTTGTTTTCAATATCTCATTATTAGGAGCTACAGATGTTTCCTCCTCGATATAAGACTTTCGCTCAAGCTGAAATGAATAAAATTAGCTACAACGCTACATTTATGTTATTATTTTGGGGCGATTTGTTTTGTACTGACCTTGGGTACTGAAAGAAGAATATTTGGATCCCCAGATTTTGACTGACCACACAAAATACGAAATCTTCTACACATCGTGAAAAAGTACTTGTAATAACTTCGAAACTTATTCTACTTATATATAGACTTTTAAACACTGTTGAGTGCGAAGAAATAATTTCAGTTTCCATTGACAACAATAAACATCAAAGTTACGTCAATCTGACAAAACCGACATTTGACAGATTTTCGAAAATGCTCATATAACGCCCCCTATACAAAAATTAGAAAGCTTTTGTAATCGTCGATTGTTTTTCGCCAAGAAATTCTAAACAATATCGAATCACTAGATACACCAGGGTTTCCTAGACATCTTACTGTATAGTAATCAGTTTGTCATTTTGCCTGTCAAAATGAATATTTTGTCTACAATGAGGTTTGAAATTATGGGAAATTTCAATAATACCAAACATTCAGGTTATTTGTTTACAAACACAGGAAAAATAATGTTCATTGATGTTATAACTCAACCATATTTTATTCCGAGTTTTCAGAAATATAATGTTTGTGTTTGGCATCATTATAGGTACTCGGGAAATTTTACATTTATTTCAAACCTCATTGTATATAAAATATTCTTTTTTTAACATGCAAAATGACATACTGATTACTATTCAGTATACCGTTAATTTAAATTTACCGCCAAATCATGACATTATACACCCCGAACTGACAAATTGACATTTGAGTGCCTCTACTGTATGGATATGGTATATTATTGTGGTAATATGGTGAATACTGTTCCGTATAGGTCTAGCTAGACCTGTGAGTTATATAGGTAAAGTTCTAGTGAAACTTTCTAGTGCGCGACAGGCCTAAAGAGGTAAAGTTTCCAACTACACCCGCACAACACTTTTGGTTGCTTTTTTTGTAAAATAGTGATCAGAATTATCGTTCAGGTGAACTGACAGCATTCTTGCTGAAGTTTGAACGTTTAAAATCTGTCGAATAAGTCAAAATTCAGAACAGTCCATGACATTACTGGTATAAATACTAGATATCAAAATAATTATTACGTTCCCTTTTCGAGGCTCGAAATAAAATACAACTCTCCAGAGACAATAACGGGAATAAGAGTATTCAATGAAGTGCCTCAACAAATCAGAGATATACCTACGCTTAGCACACTCGAAGTGACTCTAAAAAATTTCCTCACTGAAAATTGTTTCCACACAATAAATGAGTTTTACCAAATGTGTTATTTGATTGCCAATGTTTTATAGTTTCATACACATTTCTTGTGTTTTTTGTCTTTGTATGTTGACGAACCCAATAACATTTAATATTGTATGATGGGAAATAAATGATACTCTATTGTATTTTTTGTTTGTACGGAGTAATAGTGACCCGATCATGAAAATTATTTTCAGAAAAGAAAGCTACACTATTCAGGTCCATATTTCATAATCATGGAAAAAAAAATCCAGTGAAAAATACTAGTCTATGTACATTAAGTCGGAGAAAAGCGGTCGAGATGTTATGCTTTACCGGCGAGCGCTGACCAAACGGTTCGATTCGACTTCTACACGGACGAAGTCGCGGACAGAAGCGCTTTGCGCCACTCAGTATCAATCTTCACAACCACGGGTGTGGATACAGCGGTAAGCGAAATCCCAGCTTGATTCAAATAGGATTGATTTGATTCCTCAACTTTTATCAGTTATATTCTGATAGCAGGTTACCTAAAAATACAATACACTCTTTCTTGCTCTTGCTCAAACAAATCCAATAATCATTATAATAAGGAAAGCCCAAGCGGGGATTTCGGGATTTACCAAAGCGCGGCAGATTAATAGAATAGAATAGAATAGAATTTATTACATCCATATAGTACAATAATACTGGACATGTCAAGTTGTGAGGTAATAAACACACTGAGAATGATTATAAAAAACAAACAAAGAATTGAGTACATGACAAACACACATATAAGTCACTGGTTATCTGCAAGCGAGCCGCCAATCATCTGGCCAAAATCTTTCAAATTATAGAGGCTCATGTTAATCAGAATTTTTTTCATTTTTTTCCTGAAAAGCTCCAATGGCAATATTTGTACTTCTCTGGGAAGCATATTAAAACAAGATATTCCTATTGATTTGCTTTTTTCTAATCTCTTCATGGGAGGTATAATGTTATGTTTACTCCGAGTCGAGTGGGAGTGAATATCTGAATGCATAGTAAATGTATGTATGTTCTTTCTAACGTGTATGAGATTTTCATAAATTATTTGAGAGAAAATAGTCATGATTTTAAGTCTTTGGAATAAGGGTTTACAATGTTCGTCATATTTTACTTCAGCTACGCTACGTACAGCCGCTTTCTGTAAAACGAAAATTCTTTGAAGATGAACGAAATTTGCATTGCTCCAACTTAGTAGCCCGTAGGACATCACAGAGTGGAAGAGAGCATAGTATGTTGACAAAGCTGCTTCTTGGCTCACAATAGTAGCTATGCGTCTAATGGCATAAATTGATTTAGCTAGTTTACTACAAGTGATATCAATATGCGTTATCCACGTAAGAGACGGGTCAAAGTGAACCCCCAAGAATTTAACTGCCTGTGTTTGAGGAGCTGCACAAAGAGCAGTGTGATAATTCGAGAACAAATGTACCTCAGTTTTCGCTTCGTTTAAAAATAGTTCATTGGAGTCAAACCACTGTTTTGCGTGGCCAATAATCCCTGATGATATATTATCGATGTTAAGAATTTCGTCCACATGAACTGAGAAGGACGTGTCATCGGCGTATAGTATAGTCAAGAGTTCTTGTTTAAGAGACATATGTGAAGGTAGATCATTGTCATAAATTAAAAATAGGAAAGGACCCAATATGGATCCTTGTGGTACTCCTCTTTTTATAAAGCGTTCCTGACTCACATTACCATTATTATAAACCCTCTGCGTTCTATTTTCCAAGTAAGATCCAATCATATTTTCAGGAACTCCTCTCAGGCCATACATTTCCAGTTTCGTCAAAAGTTTATCATGACTGACGCAGTCAAAAGCCTTTGACAGGTCAGTAAAGACAGTAAGACATGAGTGATTATTCTCAAAAGCCTCAAGAATATTATTAGCCAATTTGTTCACAGCGTCTATTGTACTTTTACCAGTTCTGAAACCGAATTGATTGTTATATAAAAAGTCAAATTTTTCCATATACAGGAGGATACCTCGTTCCCGGTTTAGTACTTCTTGCATATATAAGACCTATATATATGACCGCCCTTCAAGGATAAAGGATCAGATTGATCATCTGAAATTCTCAGATTGAGATAGGGTGAGTTAGTTACATCCTGAAACGTGTATATTCCACTAATCAGACAATTCGAGAGTGACCTAAAGAAGGAGGAGGGCTACAAAGTTGTAAAAAAAAAGTCATCTCGACATTCTCGAGCGTGGCTTATTTTATTATTATTCTGAAGGGAATAATTCAAGAATCCCCAAAAAGATATAATCTGACGATTTCCACAAGCCGAAATAATACAAATTCATCGATAAAGTTTAATGCGTGCAGCTACGTGACGTCTATATTCTCCTCTCCACGTTTTTATTTCTCTCTCACTCTTTCTCTATTTATTGCTCTCTCTCAGTCCTCCCACACTCTGGTTTCTGTTGCCATGATGCCATGACAGTTGGTCACACAGACTCATTGGTGGCATGATATGGTTTACAACGAATATATAACGTTCAAAATTTTAAAAAATGTAATTGCCTATGATTATTTTCTTATAAATACAAGTATTCTACTAAAAAAACATACACTTTTTTTTATTTGCATGCTTTTCTGAGATTTTCAATTAGGTACTTAAGTAATGATTTAAAAAAATTAAAAAAAAAATCAAATTGGCAGAATAGGCGAATCCCTCCAGATAATCGTCAGATTATGAGACTGCACGTCTAGGGCGTAAAGACGAACCATATATATCTTAATCTGACATGCTAGAGTATTTCAAAATGACGATTTTTTTTCACATTCCAATAACGGCCGTGAGTCTGTGTCACATCCAAATCGTCTGATTACTATTTAAAGGCCTTTTTTTTAGGTTCACTCAACATCCCCTTTAGAAAATTGGACACGCTCGAGAAAAAATGTTTTTTTTTCAACCCTTACGTACGACCACCCCCACCATAGAAACAATCAGATTAACATACGTACATTTTTGAAAATATGTATGACATAGATGATATCAATATCTGACGCGCTCGAGAATGTCCATGCAACAGTTTTTTTTACATTTTCGAAAGTCTATAGCCGCTCCCCCCATCGACAAAAAGGTTTACATTATATAACAATTTTTTTTTTATCATCTAAGCTTCGCAACCCAATAGGTCTCTATGACGCCCGACCAAATCCCGATTTAGCATCGTGGGCTCTACTACTATAATCATTATATCAACTTCCCTCGCATGAAAATACGATGAAATGAACATCAATCATTCCAGTGAGGTTTTCGAAGTCGGCATATTCACGGTTACCTTCTTATTCCCAATTACTTAGTACTCTCAGTAAGTGAGCTTCATAATGAAAGTGGACCTTGATTGCTTCTTCTCGGATTCTACAATCAAGATTGCTCTTTCCAGAATGAAAATAATTACGCGGTTCAATTTTGTACGAAGTGGGTTTCGAATTGGATAGAGTGTTCAAATTAAATTGAGGTTGAACTAATGGATTTTTTCTCCGCGACGCCAGCATACAGTTGATATCATAAAAATAATGTCTAAAAATAGGTCATCAAGCAATAGTAATGGATTCTCTTTCCTAACACAATCACAATATTCTCCTTCGTCTTTGGATATTCCATACTTATTATCATAAAATATGTAATGATGTTCTTTATAGAAATAGTAATTATCTTTATTCCGTTTATCTTTCTATTCACAATAACAACTGCTTATTTATATTTTTTATATCCATGGTGAGAATATAATGATAATATGAATACAGGGTATATAATATTTATTCCCACAAAGTCCCCCTCTTCAGAATTCATCACTCCTGTGATGAAATTTTCTGATATTGGAAATATGGGCCGATTCCGCTTGTCCATCATGATCATAAATCACGTATGCAGGTATTCCATCAATGAGCTTGGTCCTTATAACTTAAAATGGTGCTATCATCATATATCATCACTTGCATTCGATATGGCCTTGCTGTGATCTCAATTGCGATAAGAGCAAAGCTGAAACAGAATAATCAATCTAACTTTGTCATTTTCGATTGTCTGTCTTTCATATTGGAGTCAGATATGACTTCGGTGTTTGAAAGGTCATAAGATCTCTTTCTACCACGATACCGTCGTTCAGTTCCTCTCTGGAGCTCGAGTAAAAGGCTTTAGGGATCCTTTCACCACACTTTCCATTTATATCCGTCTCTATTTCGGTTCTGGCGCCATCTAGAGACCTATCTGCTTGAACTATCATCATATATCATCGTTATATACTCTTTTCCTATTCTTTGAAATCATACTGAAATACTTTCTCCTTCCTTCAATACTGGTGGTTTTAATTTTCTATTTTTATTAGCTTGGTCTTGAACCCTCTTCTTATATTTTTGTTGGTCTTGTGGTGATTTAGGCATTTCTTCAACTTCAATATCAAGACCTAATATTTTATCTGCCTGTAGAATAACTGACTCTCGAAATAATTAATAGGCAGGTGAACACCCCAAAAACTCATTATGTGACTGATTATGATGGCGTACAGCTGCTTCCAAACATTTCTTCCAACCTCCTGGAAAATTCTCATAACACTTCATAAATGTTTTTAGATTACGTATGGCCCTCTCTGCAATACCATTTCCACCAGGATGGTAAGGTGTTGTATGTATGATTTTTATACCTTTCTGCGTTGCCCATTCACAAAATTTACCTGATTTGAATACCTTTCCACAATCAGTAACAATATTTTTTATATCATCAATGAATGGTAATTTTGACAAATAATTTTTTAATGATTTGCTATTCTCTTTCATTGCTTTCGCAAAAATGTGTCTTGATGCTTCATCAATGAGAATCAGAAAAGACTTCGTAGTTCCATTGAGGTCAAATTTCTTTTGAATTTCTGCAAAATCAAGGTGAATTGTTTCATATGGAATTTCAGAGCATTTTGAAATATGGATGAAATCCTGTTTTTGAAAATATTTAAATTTTGATACTCGACAAACTTCACATGTTTTAACATAATTTTTGATATTATTACTCATATGCTTCCAGAAAAATCTTCCTTTGATTTTATAATAAGTTTTATAGTATCCATCGTGGCCTCCTGAAGCCGGATCATCACGATACAACTGAAGAATTTCTTTTACCATTTCTCTACTTTTGACTGAATATTTTCCATTTTCCAATCATTAAAAATGTGGTTACACCATAATGAATCCTTCAAATGCTTTCATCTATGTATTTGGATCATCTTCCTCGATTCTGAATGGTTTTATTTCGGCTAATTTTAAAGTATTTTCTGTCGCCAATGACAGCCACTTTGACATCAACTCATTAAGTTCAGTTTTTCCAATTAATAAATGTGTTCCAATAGATTCTCCTTGTCCACTGCTTCCACCATAATTGATTTTCAATGTTTGCCTTTCCGACTGCGCCACATTGTAATGATGTTCTTTATATGTTTATCTTTCTATTTACAATAACAACTGCTTATTTATATTTTTATATCCATGGTGAGAATATAATGATAATATGAATACAGGGTATATAATATTTATTCCCACAAAATACAAAATGAACAATGAATTATTTTTGAAACAGAGAAGATTGGTAGTTGGAAAATACACTTTAACCCCAACGAATTCATACTTTGTCATCGTTACTCTTAAACACAAAAATTTATTTGATTGAGGTACATTATTAAAGAAAGTATATATTTGGGTGTCGAAGCAAATCAACTTAATTGCAACTTGCAATGTGGTGGGAATGCTCTAGCTTTCCATCTTACTTCCACGACGTAGGTTTATGATGTTTTCAATTGAGTTGAGATGAATTTTATTCATGAAGTTATTCAACTCAAATAATAGGATTCACTTTCAGATTTATTAGATATTATTATAGACCTAAAAACGTAAAAACGCACAATGATACATAAACATAAAAATGAAATATAGATACAAAAACAAACAAAAATTCATTGAGATAGTGTTGTATCTAATGGATAGTTCAAGAATTCGTCAGTTATATGAGTAGATGTTAGTCAAAATTTTCTTCAACCCACCCTCAGAGTTCCATACGTCGAACCTTCTTTGATATGTCCAGGAAGCTTATTGAGAAGTTGAAATCCGACAGTAAAGTGAGATCCACTTCAAACAAAATTGTTTTTTTTTTTTGTAAAAAAACTGATTTTTTACCGGGTATTGTGATACCAAATAACATATTTCTTGAAACAGTAAATGAATAAAAACTCTGGTTATTCTTTTCAAGAACCTGATTTGTATATCTCACGATGAATTCTTTCTCCGTAGTTTGCTGGGTTTCTAACCCACCATATCTGCGAAAATTAAAAGCTTTTCAAAAAAAAGGGGAATTTCTGTTCAATATTGCCAATTTTTTAAATGAACTGATATTTTCGTTTTAGATCGGTTATGCGACATCACCAAGAAGAACATCGAAATATACATTGCTTCAGATATCTCAAGAGAATGTCAAGAAATATGGCTCTTTCTCTGATTAGTTCTGAAAAGGTTAATTGAAGGGATTATGTTCCACAGATCAACTCTGTTAATAATGCGTTTCAACAACTCAGTCTGGATTGTGAATAAAATAAGGGAAACAACGCAGAACTGGAACATAAAATAGCTCAATTCCCTCTTTCTCTTTATGTTTGAAAGCTGAAGAGATCGCATGTAATAAACATCAAAGGGAAGTGAAATAAAATTGTTCAGCCATTGTTCGTTGGATGGGGTAGTTGTTTGCTTTCAATTGTTTTTCCGCTACAATTAAAAGGAATGGATTATTTGAGCATATAAAAGGAGAATTCACGTTCCTGGCATAAAATTGTTGAGGAAATTCTCGAAAAAACAGTTCGCAACTGTTTGAGTTGGAATCTTCATTACCCTTCTTGAAGTATTTATCTGAAGCCTCCCACAAAAAGTCCTTTGAAATAATTTGAATAAAGGAGAGTTTAAACAGCAAATAAAATAAGATGAGAATAAAATAAGAAACCAATTAAAATATGTTAAGAATAATGACCGAAAACATGTGTTTATACAGATGACTGAAATAAAATAAGAAATGAGAATGAACCAATCAAGTTGCAGCTGTTTTGACAATGACTTTCATGTTCTGTGAATATCACATTTTCGTTTTGACAGTGACTACAGTAACTAACCTCCTAATTGTTGATATTTTGAATTTTGATTCCATTAGGCATTCCAAATAAGGTTATGTCTGGGGGGCAAACACCAGTTTTATCCAATCACACACTTATAAAAAAAACAAAGGATAGTTCCTGGGGGGCAGATGCCGCCGTATTGGTTCATTTCGATTCATTTGACATTTTTGACAAGTATCTGGAATGCCTAATTACATATAAAAAAGATTATCAGTAAATTATATTTTTAGGTTGTTATTGTAAGGTTAGAAGTTGAAACTTGGAACGAAGAATAGAAAATATTTCGGTCATGCGCATTATCAGTTTCCAAACGAAATAGTGAAAGATGACATATTTTGTTGTTATACTTATTTTTTATTTTATATTATTTTTTCTATGAACGCTTTCATAAAGATCTATATGTTTAACTTTCTTGTATTGTTTTATTTTGTTCCTTATTTTATTTTATTTGCTGTTTGAACTCACCTCAAGATAGGGCATATGAAAGGAATTAAACTTCATTGAGTTTGAATATCAGATACCTTTGAGAAGTATAACGAAGTGAAATATAATTTTTGAATGACTTCACTTCATTACATTCTTGCCGGAAATCTTTTCTGATAGACGTTACTCATCAACTCAAATTATAGGTATAGAAAAAGCTGATACAATTCAAAAACTGTTGAACGTCATCTTGGGCGTGGTTGAATTTCGAAGTATACTATTGACAGATTTTTATCGAATTATGGCATTTTAGATATGAATCAAAGTGACGTGTTGAATATAGAAGAAATAAAATCTTGTGAGAAGATTTGTGCTTCTTTCATTTTTTTTATATGCAGATTTTCACGAAAGGGAAGCCCTGTGATATTGAAAGAACACGGCGTGAATCAATTATAACTGACAGGAAATACGGATGAACGTTTACTTTGTATTTCTGAAGTTTGTAACCCTCAGGAAAAACCTCTTTTGGCAAGGAGTTCCAAAGCCCAGCTGTTCTATTGAAAAAAAATCCCTGAGCAAGAGATGTTCGACAGTTTTCCAAATTCACAACAAAGGGGTGGGAATTCTGTACTCGTCGAGTCATCCGTGTAGATATTGCCAAGGGGGGACGCTTGATAACAATTCGGAAGAGCATCGACCGTGAAAGTATCTAGAGAAGAGAGACAAGTCTCCGACCCTTCTACGATGTTCTTATGAAGTGAGCGAGTCTGTGAGCGAAGAATGACCAACAAGACGAATTGCCTTTTTCTGAATAGAATCAAGAAACCTCAATGAATGTTTTGGTGCCGAACTCCACACATGACAGGTCGTATCTGAGCCTTGTAGATCATTAGAAGCTGACGAGAAGTAAAGTATTTCTTCGCACGAAACAGAAATCCAAGTTTCTGGGAAGCACTTTAAGTGATCGATCTCGTATGGTTTTTCCCATGAGAGATTATCACTGATCGTAATTCCTAGCATCGAGATCTATTAAGCAAATAAAACTGAAAATATGCTTGATTGTATGACACGCTTAATGTAAACAAACACGGGACATGGAAGCGCGCGTTATAGGCTGATGTTGACGTTTGAAAAGCTCAAATTTATTCAGTTTTTTCATTTCACTTTGAACAATAACTTGAATATTTAATGCCTATTTATATTTTTTCCTGCGTTTTGAATATGTGAAGTATCAATTCAAGACATAACAAAAAATCATGCATACTCCCTATTTCATCAGATATCCTTCGTTTACGATAAAAATTCGAAATGAATTGAACAATGCAGCAACTTTCATGAAGAATATTTTTTTATGGGAAAGACCATAATACAAATTTAATAATAATACTAATAGTGATAGAATAATATACCGAACTATATAGGGTACTATTGCGTTTCCTTCTCAACAGTTTTTTTTGATCAGCTCAAAAATATTATATGATTCAGAGGATAATTCCCTAGCAGATTCATTCATCAAAATATATTTCAGGGGTGTTGAAAATCTCAATCCTCCTTGAGTTCACTAAATCCTGCATATCATAATCCATCACTGTGATTCCCGCTTCCCCCAACTCTTTCATTAATGAACCAGGCCTGATTTTTTATGAGCTTTTATAACGGAATTATGTCAACGTACAGCAGTTGAGCCAGAATTGATGTTGCCGAATGATAAAGAAAAAGATTAATCAACCTCGTCCCATTATCATTTCTAAGATGAACCCTTCAAAATGAAAAAGAATGTTATATTCGTTCCAACTTCAATTCAATCGCGTTTACGGAGAACATCTCGAAAACCTTATACCACCATTTCACTTTCATTCATTTTACATCCACTTGAATCATGTTCACATCCAGCGACTTAATACAGGTAATAGAGGATTTTGTTTTGCAAAATTAGGCAGGAGTTATTTCATTGCATGGATAGTTGCAGTCTGACGTACTCAACCTAAAAACACAAAATACTTACAAAAATGGCGAACGGAAGTGCCTCCATTTTGTGAAAAACCGTTTGAGCCTGTATCTCCGTAACCGTGCACTTCAGTCCCACAATTATGAGAACCTTTTTCATAGATAATTGAATTTCCTATTTTTTTTATCCAATAATTTTTTTTGTAGCACTCACTGTTCACGACTTATATTATTATTACTTTTTGTTTGTTCACTTTTTTACCGATATCTCTTTAAACAATCGTTTAAACAATAAATGGTTTATAATAAAACTTTCGAACCGATAAATTTTCTACAACTTTTATACAAAACTTTTTTCTCTAAAGCTAATATTTTTGAAGTTACAACGCGTTCAATGTTGTACTACCGAGTACAAGGTGGCATATAAAGATTGTAACGCCTTCATCAATTTGTCGTTAGAATCATCACCAATATCTTCATCGATGTCGCACAATTCTGTGCTGTTGACGATTACTTGGAAGGATCGGACTATATATATATATATATATATATATATATATATATATATATATATATATATATATGCAAGATGAATTTTCTGGGTTTTTCATCCGTTAGGTATCTTCTAATTTGTTCGACGTTTCGAATTCCATTTTGAATTCATTCTCAAGAACTGTGAGACGAATATCTGTCGTCCATACCGTCCTGGTCAATCACTCCCCTTACGAAGTAACCAAGCAAGAGTAGGCAAAGACTTCAATTGTCTGTTCTTCATGGAAACTGGTATTTATAATGTTTGTCCTCAGTTCCGACTAGGTCCGATATTATTGATGATTATATCATTAACCGCTCTCTTAGATTGTATCCTGCCCATCCAGGTATTATGTAGAAATTGATGTTTTCACGGATCTTCACGGAATTCATCTTGCATATCGAAGATCCGTGAAAACATCAATTTCTACATAATACCTGGATGGGCAGGATACAATCTAAGAGAGCGGTTAATGATATAATCATCAATAATATCGGACCTAGTCGGAACTGAGGACAAACATTATAAATACCAGTTTCCATGAAGAACAGACAATTGAAGTCTTTGCCTACTCTTGCTTGGTTACTTCGTAAGGGGAGTGATTGACCAGGACGGTATGGACGACAGATATTCGTCTCACAGTTCTTGAGAATGAATTCAAAATGGAATTCGAAACGTCGAACAAATTAGAAGATACCTAACGGATAAAAAACCCAGAAAATTCATCTTGCATATCGAAGATCCGTGAAAACATCAATTTCTACATAATACCTGGATGGGCAGGATACAATCTAAGAGAGCGGTTAATGATATAATCATCAATAATATCGGACCTAGTAGGAACTGAGGACAAACATTATAAATACCAGTTTCCATGAAGAACAGACAATTGAAGTCTTTGCCTACTCTTGCTTGGTTACTTCGTAAGGGGAGTGATTGACCAGGACGGTATGGACGACAGATATTCGTCTCACAGTTCTTGAGAATGAATTCAAAATGGAATTCGAAACGTCGAACAAATTAGAAGATACCTAACGGATAAAAAACCCAGAAAATTCATCTTGCATGTCGAAGATCCGTGAAAACATCAATTTCTACATATATATATATATATATATATATATATATATATATATATATATATATATATATATATATATATATATATATATATATATATATATATGAAACCCTTCCTTAAGAAGGGTCTATGCATATACCTGGCCAAATAGTTGAATGATGTGTTCAGGCTCAGCTGGCGTTGATCTCCCAGATACAATACGATTGAAATTAACGCGTTGTCACTTCGAAAATATTAAATTTAGAGAAAAAAGTTTCAAATGAAAGTTGTAGAAAATTTATCGATTCAAAAGTTTCATTGTGAACAATTTATTGTTTAAACAATTATTCAAAGAGATATCGGTAAAAAAGTGAATAAACAAAAAGTAATGATAATATAAGTCGTGAACGGTAAGTGCTACGAAAAAAGTTATCGAATAAAAAAGATAGGAAATTCAATTATCTATAAAAAAGGTCCCTATAATTTTGGGTCTAAAGTGCACGGTTACGGAGATACAGGCCCAAACGATTTTTCACAAAATGGCGGCACTTCCGTTCGCCATTTTTGTAAGTATTTTGTGTTTTTAGGTTAAGTACGTCAGACTGCAACTATCTATGAAATAAAATAACTCCTGCCTAATTATGCATTATGGACATGGGTAGCTCGCTCTCTATTACCTGTACTAACTGGTTTCAATAAAAAAAATCATATAATTTTTTCCATTCTTCGTGAAGAAAGTTCCTCATTATATCGTAGCGTAAAACGTGAAATGAAACAAATAATCCAAATGGAATAGAATTGAATAGTATCAAACTGTCAAACTCGTAAGCGGTTAGCTTTCTAAAAAGTGGCCTGCCACACAAATTTTGTGTACTAATAATTCTATTGAACGAAATATGAGACCGTCGGTATCGAATTTCACTCGTGAGCTGTCGCTCGATTGGAATTACAGCTTTGAAAAATCTCATTTGCATCATCACCTGCCGTCAATGTAAGCTCTCACTTTGATTTTATCGAGAGAACTTGACTAACAAAAGCATATCAGTCAACGCAGCAGGGCAAATTCCGTTAGCGCATGCGGTGTGTTATTTACTCCGCGGTAAATATTACGTTTACGTCTTAACGTTATTTGAGGCGGTACACGTATTGCCATTACCTATATTTCAAGTTTTATTTACGCGCAATTTTATTTGGAATTTGGAACTAACCTATAAAACCAGTGTGCTCTGTTTTGATTATTTTTGCCCTGTTCATCGCATAATTTCTCCTGAGAATCTTCTGAACATGGATGAGGCATTAGAAGCAGTAATTTTAGCCGATGCTGATGACGATGAAGTGGAGCAAGTGATTTTGCACAATATTTTCGGCGTAGTTGAAAATTTTCCTGTTGGGGCTGCTGAAGATAGGTTCAATCTGGACAATATGATGGCAGAAGATATAAAAATTAATTTCAGGTTCGAAAGGGACGATATCTTCAGACTAGCTGCTGCCTTGCATATACCAGAGGTAATCAGAACCCAAACACGTAATTCTGTTCCAGGTATGTTAACATATGCAGTGAAATACTGAAATATATATCAAATTCCTCTTTAGGTGTCATGGGACTCTGTATTTTATTAGGAAGACTAGCATATCCGGGGCGACTGAAGGATCTCCAGCTCTTATTTGGCCTGTCTCCACAATCATTATCTCAGATAATTAATCATATGCAGAGCCTCATTGCCAATAATTTCATGCATTTACTGGATGATTTGCGAAATTCACCAGGGCTGAATTTGCAAAGAATGCATATGTATGCTGAAGTATGTGTATATTATTCTAGCATAGTGAAAATTTTTTAAAGTACATTTTTAGGCTATTCATGGAAGAGGAGCTGCAATTCCAAACTGCTGGGGATTCATTGATAGAACTGCTCGACCAATTTGCAGGCCATCAATAAATCAAGAAGAATACTATTCTGGTCACAAGAGGTTTCATTGTATGAAATATCAGTCAGTTATATGCCCAGATGGTATGATTACCAGTTTGAAGGGTGCATATGTAGGACGGAGACATGATGCTGGAATTTCTCGGGAATCAAATTTATATGCAGAACTGCAGGATGTTGCAGTGTTTCCTGATCACAGGTTCATTTTATATGGTGACCATGCCTACCCCATTATGGACTTACTTTCATGCCCCTTTCCAAACCGACAAGGAATTCCTATTTATCAACAGCATTTCAATGAATCCATGAGTGCAGTTAGAATAGCTGTTGAGTGGGGTTTTCAAAAAGTTACCAGTCAGTTTGCATTTCTAGACTTCAGAAAAAAAAATTACTTTTACAAGACATAGAAAGTATGTACAAAGTTGGAATACTTTTGAGCAATTGTCATACAACTTTATATGGCAGTCAAACCAATCAGTTCTTCCATTTAGTGCCACCAGTGCTGGAGTAATATCTGGGAAATTAATTTTGACTATATATACCTAGTTTCAGTTTGAAATAAATATTCAAATGTGCACTGAGTTTCAATATACAATTACAGGAAACACATAACCAACCAAATAACATTCCATAAAAATAAACAACAAATAATTATGTGCTAACAGACTAAATTCAACATAAATTAACTTGAAAGTAAAAAACGAATATAACAAAAAACTAAAAATCATTTTGAGCTGCTAACTACAAAAAACTTAAGAGTACATATTTGTGAGTCAACTCAAAGAAGCAACATTAATAAATGATTTCGAAAGTAAAAAACAAATCAAATACCTACCTATAACATGAAAAAACAATTTAGCCAAAGCAGTCTTATAGCATCAGTCTTCATATTTCTGTAACCTCTTCAGAAGTGTGTCCAGAAATGTCTGTTGTGCTGATATATGAGCTTGTAATTCACTTCTTTGCTTCATATCACATTTAAATCTTTCAAACTCTAATTCATTCTTTTTTTTTTTTCTATCTTCAATCTCCATTTGCAGTCTTTTTTCTTCAATCTCAATTCTTCTCTCATCAAGCTTCAATTTCTGCTCTTGAAATTGTAATTCTTTCAATTTTATTTCCTGCTCTTTTTCGTTTTTATTTTAGATATTCCATGGAATTTCTTCTGAGGACAACACTTTTATTTTGTCTGCTCCTAGCTACACCAGGTCCTGAAAATAAATATCTCCTTTTAGTTTTATACAAGAATATCAAAATAAAGTAGGTACCTCCTCAACTTTTCACAGCTGATGCAATTGAGTACCTACCAGTTTGCTTACCTATTGATTTTTTTGCTGTTGGTCGGCTTTTTGTGTTTTGGTCAATGACATCTAGCGTATCTACTTCACCTACACAAATCTCAGTTGATGGTGAGTTTGGATTGGGATCTGAAAAAAATAGTTTGCAATACAAATTTTATAATCATGGGATAATTGAATTACCAAAATAATCATGTTCCCTTGATATAACTATTTCCTCAGAAGTTGCACTACAATCCTCACTATACACTAGGAAAGCATCTGTTGCAATGTTTTCCCTGGTTTGCCGGCCTAACTCAGCAATTTGTTTTTCTTTGGAAATAACCTTTGTTTTCTTGGTATGCACTGAAAATTCTGCACATAAGTCAGAGATTTCTTGTAAAAGATTATCCTTTTCAGTATAAATTTCTTCTGTGCCACTTCTGAAAAGTATAGAGTATAGAATGCAGAAACCATTGGCATCTTGTAAAGAAATAAGAAAGACAATGCACATATCGTACCGGAATTTGTCACCATCGGATTTTTTCTTCCATAAGGTCAAAAGAAGCATTAAATGATCTTTCAATGTGCCAATGACAAATTCTTTTCCCGTCACTGATTCTATATTAGCTTGTATTGAGTTCCATTTCTCAGGATTCTGAAGAGGATTTTGCCCAACAACTTCGCGTAACAAACATAAATCGTCATCAGACGTAAATCTCAACCTCTTTGTAGAGGACATATTTTGGAGTTGAAAGATATATCTATATAAAATCACGGAAAAAAATATACAAACACTCCACTTCATAAAATAAACAAACTACCTACAACTTAACCTCGAAAATAAAAACAAACACATCCGCTGTTTCCGATCAGCTACCGGATCTATTCGATTCAGTCCAAAGTAGGATAGCGCAACGTTTTACGTAAGGTGTTGTTCTGTCGTAAATAACGTGATGCGCTAACGGTATTACAGCAACGTGTCTCTCGAACTCATTCTGCGCATGCTCAACTGTCAATATAACTTCTGCGCTAATAACGCCGTACACGATTTGTCACAGCAATATCTCTCTATTATGCATCTTGGCTTACTTTACATCACTAGAGCGTTGAAAAGTATAAAATGATTCGATACATGAATGGTTATCACTCTGTATACGATGAGATTGAAAACTTTAGTGTAAAAGTTAAAACTTTCTGTAGATATCAATTACCCTAACATCTTCAGGAGAAGAAAGTTGATACTGAATCTAAAGAATAGAGTTAGTTGTTTATATACCTCAAGTTTTCAGGTCCGATATGGACTTTGTAACTGCTTCTTATTCTAATTGACTTCTTGATAATGAACTAGGTAGTTTTGAGACGGATGCTAGGAAAGAACTCAGATCCCTAGAGTCTGGATCAGATAAGTTGATGACAAATTCGCTGTGGTGGATACGAGGATAAAATGTCCTTTCAGCACTAAACAGCAGATGTAAGAGAATAAAATTCACGTGCGAAGTAGAAAAAGAACACAAGTGCCATTTTCAGATGTATTGGTTATAATGAACGAACAGAATGAAATAGAATTTGATATTTCTTCAGGAAAGCCACGAACACGTTCAGATACATTCCAAATAACCCGAATCATTGTCCACAACATGAACATGACGGCAATACAATTCCTTGTCCATAGGTCAATAACTTTTCCTTAAAAAAAAAAGTACGGCGATGAAAGGAGTGTGATTTGGTGCCAAGCTGAAATGACCGGTTTCAACCCAGAGATAGTTGATAACATAATTAGAAAATGTAAATTCAGGGAAACACGTAAATCTCCGATTTTTCAAAAAGAGTAGAGAAATAAAAAGTTTATAGTGATCCCATATGAACCTCAATACACTATAGGACTTCGATAGATATTCGTTAAAGTGAATATGAAAGTTGCATATAAAACTTCTTACAAATAACAACAGCTTCTTGGTAACCCAAAAGATAAATCAGAAAATTCAGAGAAGTCGGGAATTCACGAAATCAGTTGCCAAGATTGCAACAACGAATACGTCGGCCAAAGCCGACGAGCTATCAAAACCAGTTTCAAGGAGAATTTTGCACTCATGAAACATGGAAGGGTAGACAAATCCACTGTCGCCCAACACAAAAATGATGAAAGCAATCTTAAACTGATCAAGCATGTGCATGACACGGGATTACTCGATGCATGTGAGAGTCTAGAAGTAGCGAAATGTAAAAACAACATGATTGGTGACAAGGAGCATATCCCTTTTAGCCCGATTTTCAACTAATCAGAATGGTCATCAATAATAACAGATGACGGACCAACAAAGTTTGCAGGTAATGAATGAACTAGTTCATCATCGAGAAATTAATTAGAATAAGTAGCAGTAAGAAACAAAGTCTAATCGGACCGGAAAACTAGCGAAACGCGCTAACAAGTGCAAAAATTTCAGTTTGGTGTTAGGGAAATTGATCTATAGTAGAAGTTTCAGGTTATCACTGGGTCTACTGGAATTACGTTCGATTAAAGCACAAATTTAATTCAACAATTGATATGTTTGCTTGAAGGCAGGACGGACGTACTTCTCAGGCCGATCATCAGCTCCAGGAACTCAGCAACCCACATGCTCGCGAAATTTCTAGTTCCCATCCTACAGCCACTACAAGGAAACTCCTCGTCCTTTGTGAAGAACTCCAGACATTTCGTTGATATCTTGGGAAGAATCGAGGCCAAAGAAGGAGATCAGCTAATCAGTTTCGATGTGGAAAGCCTCTACACCAACGTTCCCGTCATAGAGGCACTCGAGATCATCAAAGAGAAGCTGAGAGAGGACGATACTTTGGAAAATAGAACAACACTACCATTAGGGGGCATCATGGAGTTGCTGGAATGCTGCGTTCAGAATTGCTATTTCCAGTTGAAGGATCGTTTCCCCAGCCAAGATGAAGGACTACCAATGGGATCACCATTATCACCGGTAATAGCCAACATCTACATGGAGTGGTTCGAAGCATTCGCCATCGAACAGGCCAAGAAGAAACCCCGCGTCTGGTTGAGATATGTCGACGACACGTTCATAGTATGGAACCACGGAGATGAAGAATTGGACGCCTTCCTAGAACACCTGAACAACGTGAGGCCCACCATCAAGTTCACAATGGAAAAAGAATCTCGGAGCAGACTGCCGTTTCTCGACGTGGAGGTGAAGAGGACCAGAAATTTATGGGAAACATCAGTCTACAGGAAACCAACGCATACTGGACAATACCTGAATGAGCAATCCAATCACCATCAATCTACGAAGCGAGGAATCGTCAAGTCCCTGATTGATCGGGCAATCAATCTCTGTAACACCAAAGAAAGTCTAGACAAGGAGCTGAGCAACATAAGGAAGGATCTTCAAAAGAATGGATACTCAAAGAAGCTGGTGGATCGAACATTAGATCAAACATTGGCCCGGACGAATCAAGGGAACACTAAGGAGATACTGGAACAGCAAATTCTTACCATCCCCTACGTGAGAGGACTTTCAGAGAGGATCAAGAGAATAGGAGGGAAATACAACGTCAGAGTCTGTTTTCAATCAGAGAACACAATACGCAGCCAGCTCACAAAAATTCGACCACCGAATAAAAACAGCGACACCAACAACTGCGTTTACCGGATACCATGCGAGTGCGGCAAATCCTACATCGGAGAAACCAAAAGACCATTGGAAGTAAGAATAAGCGAACACAAGAAAAACACTCAACGAGGAGAAACAACGAAATCAGGAATAGCGGAGCATGTTTGGACAAACCATCACAGCATCAAATGGTCTGAAGCCGAGGTCATACACAAGGAGGAGCACTGGTTCAAGAGGAAATTCAAGGAAGCCGCCTACATCCTCAACAACGACGCATTCAGTCATGCCAGCGGAATGTCTGGAGGCCGCTTATCCAAGGCATGGACCGGCTGCATCTCGATGAGAGAGAATCTCGCGCCAATACATCCATTTCTCGCTGAAGATCGATCGGCACACTTCTAGTAGTAGCACCCGCTCGCCTCTTTGGTAGTAGCACCCTTTCCCCCACCATAGGGAAATCGGAGGGCTTTATAACCGACCACACCTCGAAATATTGTCAGTCATCACACGAAGACGATTGCGGATACCAGCAATCGAAACGTCGTGAGTAAACTCAACTTGAAACTTGGATTCAACATTTTTCCATAATATTGCAATCAATTTCTTTATTTACAATTTTTGACTAGTATTTCATATTCGATACCTCAATTTCTCTTGCCACAATATTATTTCATTCATTCCGTTATTTAAATTTTTTGACTTATATTCCATATTCGAAATCTCGATTTTTTGTAACAACAGTGTTTTCTTTGATCAATCAATCCCTAATTTCATCATTGACCGAAAATTCGATTTGATTTTTTCTCACTTGATTTGTATTTTAATCTTTCCGTTCCTAGCAACAGGTTTCAATAGAGTTAAAAAAAATATAGACAATGGAAGTCCGAACAATTACCATTAAACAATTGATATATCCGATTTTTGATCTCGAAACTATCTCGTATTCGAATTATAAATTTCATGCGTTACTTTCTCTATTCGTTCAAATTATTGTTGAAGCAAAATCCTGCGAACTCTATTTGAAAACTTCTCAACAAAATATTTCTTGACTTTTCCAGTGATTATCGACATAATGTTCGGCTACTGTTTTCATAACCGATAACATACCTCATCAAATCCTTTCCATTTTATCTCATATGTGTTATGAAAATTTCTCTCTTCATCGTCATTTCGAATTCTCTTGTATCAAACTGATAGCAATATTATAATGATGAATCCTCATGTCATCCTTCAAAACTAGGAAACACACAAAAGTAAACTCTCTGAGGATTAAATTTTGTAGGAGGGAGTCAGCTTGTATGAGTTCATTTTTTTTTTTTCGAAGCTACTCTCAACTATGATTTTTCTTTGCAGTTTCTTATCCTGAGACGATATGAAAAAATGAGAATTGATATTGGCATCTATACAAGTGTTGAAGGGCAGATTCTATTCAATTCCAAAGTTGATGTGTCAATTTGAAACAGATCCTTCTGAATGAAACTCATCCTAAAAGACAGTAACTTCTTGCCTAACGTAAATTTGACTATCACATATAAGTTTCCTGCCATAACTCTCGTGTGATATTGTCACTTTTGTTGATAACAGGTCCAGCAAATGAACCACGTGAACTCATCGCCATTTTGTGGTGGATTGACAAAGCAAAGGATCTGGTGGAAGTGCCCGGTATAGGCCTATAATCTGCAAAAATTTCGAGATTGACGAGGAACGTCTGAAACCGAAATTTTCTGCCATAATTCTCATGTGCTGGTGTCACTTTTGTTGAGAGAAATGTTAGGTTCGTTTACTATTCAAAATCATCCGAAATGAATTCATAAAATGAACAAGAAATACTTTTTTGTAAGATAAATTCCAATACATTTTGTGTGTCAAGTGGACATTGTACATGAACAAATTTAATGACGCTTCCATGAATGTTAATATTGTCGTTTTTTTGTGAAAATATCATTTGCCTAGGTAGATGTTGAAATGGCAACTCAGGACAAGACAGAAACAAAATATAAATGGACCAGCCTTGAGTGACGAGAGCGCTGAATCCTGTACTGAAATGCCTAATATAACAGTAATTTACTATTTTTTGGAAATTATTGCGTCAGTCAGTATCTACATATTTTTTCTCCGTTTGGTAATGAGATACTGTGTACCAACTGTAATATCAAGCCAGGAATAGCTCGTTTTTAGTGATTAGATGTTAGCAGGTATTTGAGCACTTCATAAATTTCGAAGATTGCCAAATTTCCTGTGCTGCTTTTTAAATTCATAAGCTACATTCAGGATGATTCAGTTTCATGTCGGTAATGGAATTTGATACCGTACGCTCTGGTGGATTATAATAGTGATGCCTGAAGCTATTAAGGACTAATGGCGAGAAGATGTATATTGTGTATAACGCCATTTCCAATTCTGTTCGTGATGTGATGAAATTGGTTCAAACCGATACTTGGAAGATATAGTAAAATGCGATACCTATAATGAGCGAACTTTCTGATATAAACCTCCCACACAATTGAAACATTAATCCGTTGTAGTTTCTGGGGAAACTGGAGTTCTGAAAAAGCAAAATCTAGTAGAGCGCTTACAGTGAGTGAGTTGAATTTTCTCAGCGAAGTGATTCATCGTGTTTTTGCAGGAGGTCACTCTCAGTATTCAATTGGATTCCTACTTCGAACCAGCATTATTGTAAAATTCCGAAAATAAGAAAATTTCGACTTCGAAGTCGGAAAATAGTAAAATTCTGAGTTGAAATTCGGAATTCAATAAAATTATGAGGCTGAAGTCGGAAATTAGTTGAAAACATTGTTTATAAATTATATGGCCCGTCTACGCCTTCGTACCTAATTCTTGATTCATGTGCATATATCTGAATACTTATAACTTTGTGGATTATTGACAGACATTCTTACCAATGCATACAATAGTGACAATCCTTTCAATGTGAAAGATTCTTTTTCATTCAGTGAGTTTATCAATGATATACATCTTCCACCAAATTATGTGATAATCAGTCTTGATGTAGTTTCTCTTTTCACCAACCTACCTAAAGAGCTAGTTAAGACAAGTTTACATGAAAAATGGAATGAAATCTCAAAACATTGCAAACTAGATAAAAAAACTTTTTTTGATATTTTAGATTTTATTTTTGATTCAAATTATTTCAATTTTCAAGGAAAATATTATAAACAAATTTTTGGAACTCCAATGGGTTCTAGTATTTCACCCATATTATCAAGTTACGTACTTGACCAATTATTAGAAAATTCTTTAGCTAAACTGAGTTTCGAATTACCATTTATCAAAAGATGTGTTGATGACTTGATCCTTTCTGTTCCTAGGAATGGAACAGATGAAATACTGAGAATATTTAACAGTTATGATCCGAATATACAATTCACAATGGAGGAAGAATCCAACAATTGTGTTCCATTTTTAGATATGACACTCATTAGAACTACAGAAAATACTATTATTAGCAGATGGTACAGAAAATCAATTTGTAGTAATAGATTTATCAATTATTACTCTTATCATCCCACGAAAATGAAATTCAACATGATTGATAACATGAAACAAAGAGTAATTAGAGTTTCACATCCTTCTTTAAGATTAGAGTGTCTAAAAGAACTGAGAGATATTCTCATTGAAAATTCTTATCCACGACATTTGATTAACAAATTACTGTTTAATGAAAGGACTAATACACCTCCGGAAATATCAAATATTCCTCATGAAAATCCAAACCAAATTGTGAAATACCGATCTTTGCCGTATATTAGAGAACTAACACCAAAATTGATCAATGTCTTAAAAAATACCAATATCAAAGTAGCACAAAAAAACGTTAAGACCGTTAGTCAGTTTTTCTCAAAATTAAAAACCCCTCTCGAAACCACCCAAAATTATAATGTTGTTTATAAAATTCCTTGTAATGACTGTGATAAGGTATACATTGGTCAAACGTCTAGACTCCTGAAGGGCAGGATAATTTCACATAAAAGTGATTGTAAAAGAAATATAAATTCCTGTGCATTGGCACAACATGTCAATCAATTGGACCATAGAATGGGTTTCGATAATGTAAAAATACTTGAAATAGATAATAACTTGTTCAAAAGAACGTTTTTAGAGATGTTACAAATTAATGAAGAGGGTAAGAGCTTAAATAAGAGAACTGATCTCAATAATCTTAGTGAAATTTACACATATATATTAAAATTAAACAGAGACAAGTCGAAACATTATAGTAATGCTAATACACCCAGTACAGATACTTGATATTTCCTAATCGAATTGAATCTGTCATATACTTCAAATTTTATCTCTACATTGTCTGTCCAACATTTCTACATTATTTTATATTCCTTTTTTGGTGCTAATCTCCACTATTTACTCAAGTTATGTAAGTAGATTCAATCGTTCTTCTTCATTTATGTATTCTTTTTTCTTTTTTTTTTGTAGTTGTCCTGAGGAAGGAAATACATATTTTCCGAAAGCTTGACAAAATGACAAAGAGTTTACTTTAAGACCAGTACAAGACTGCAACTCCAAGATTTATTATTTTTATATATATATTATATATATATATCAACTTTTTTGTCAATATAGTGTTTACAATATCGTACCAATTGAGGCATAATGTTTATATTATTGTTGATTATTTTCCATTATTGAGCCAATATCAACGATGTTCTCATTTTTACGACCAACATGATATTCACAATACTGGGTCAATGTTTCTGTAGTTTCGAACCGATATTATATGCTAATGGATAAATGTAGCTATTGATTGAAAAATATTTGGTCTAATATTATATGTGTGCTCCGTAGGATTGCAAATTAAATACGCAATTGTTTCCAAGAGGACTCTTTGCCTTTCTTCATCGTTACCCACGAAACCTTTCTGACACGAAAACTTATCTTTGTGAGAGATTGAAATTGTTTTCGAGCATTCCAAACTCTCGGACACGACATAAAAACATCTCAGTATTCCCAAAGCATCGCAGTTCCATTTATACTCGCAGTTTTTCTTGCAATGCCAGCAGGTTTTCTAACCAATGGTGGAATGAATATAAATCGTTCAGTCTACAGAATTTCAAGAACAGATTGGAAATGAAATTCAAGGAAATTCGAAGTGACAATCGTGATAACCACAAACATCTATTCGATTGACCTTATAGATTTCTGTATGTATAGACACTCTTTTTCTGAAGGTAGGGTTGAAGAACAGCTCAGGCTGAACCCTCGCCAATTCATCATTTATAGAAATAGTATCTAAATATCAAACTGTATTATATTGTATATTATCATGAATGAAGTCGATTCATCATTATTATTTTTCTATAGCCATGCCGCCTGACTTTTTGTTGTAGGATGCTGAAATCAACTACAATTTCTGCTGGGGGTATTTTTCCTGCTCAAAAAGTGAGTGTAATCGTTCTGAAATATAAATCCATTATTCAATCTTCCGTAACTGAAATTAATTATCAATGCACATCGAAGTGAAACTCGTATCTCTGATTTTCAAGTGAATTTTTATTCGACTGAAATTGCCAACGGTATTTCAAAGTCATAAAAGATAAAAATCAGCATTGATAGGTTCGTTTCATGACCGTTATATTCAAGCGCGTATATTCGTGAATCCTATATTTCAAATCGTTCGCTTTTCAGTTTCCACAGGGAAATTAAAAAATATCCCCTACGTAAGGGATGCTAGTATTCATTCTGAATGTGATTGGAAAACGGTAAAAGAGGTCAAAGCAAGTATTTTACTATTTTGGGATTCTTCGCTCACAGACTCGCTCACTTCATTGGAACATCATAGAGAGTCGGAGACTTGTCTCTCTTCTATAGATATTTTCACACTCGGCGCTTTTCTGAATTATTACCAATCGTTCCACCCTTGGCAATATCTACACGGATGACTCGAAGAGTACAGAACTCCACCCCTTTGTTGTGAATTTGGAGACCTGTCGCCCCTCTCTTGCTCAGGGATCTTTTTTCAATAGAACAGCTGAGCTTCGGAAATCCTTGCCGAAACAGGGTTTTCACGAGACTTGCAAACTTCAAAAATGCAAATTGAATGTTAATTCGTATCTCCTGTCTCTTGATTCACGCGGTGTTCTTCGAACATTACAGGGTTTCCCTTTTCTTGTGAATCTGCATATATAAAAAAAATATTTGGAAGAACGTGTGTTTGACTTCAAACTTCCATTGGAACTTTGGGGTGAAGAAATTAATTTATTGAAAAATGTTTCGTATGAAAACACTAGCATTCTTTGAATTTCAAACCGTACTAACAATAGTAATAATATTTATTTCGCTCTTTAAACAGTATGGAGCATTACAATAAACATTCACATACAGTAACAAGGAAGACGTCAATGTATAGTTTGAAAAGGATTGATATAAAACAACAAAACATGGCAGACACTCATCTGGACATATTATGGTAGGTAATTGATAGCTATCAAAACTCGTCAACGGTGTAGCAGTTTCCTTCTAAGAGATATTTTTTTCAATTGTCTTTTGAATATGGGGATATTGATTGAGTCTTCAATAGAAACATCTAGCTTATTATACAGTTTGCGTCCGAGGAAAAGGTGACATTTCGGAAAGACAGAGGTTACGTGGGGGTTCGCAATCAGCAATCCTCTAGCTCTAGTTGCGTATGGGTGTATGGTCTTGCTGGTTTGCCCTAATCTATTCTCATAAACTTAGAGACACATCTCATATATATATATATAGGAGATGGGTGGTCTTTGCTGACTAGTTGAGAACAAAACTAGGAAAATAGTTGGGTAAGCAGCATGCAGGAAGTATACTCTTTTAACACGAATTCGTGTTATAAGAGTATACTTCCTGCATGCTGCTTACCCAACTATTTTCCTAGTTTTATTTATATATATATATATATATATATATATATATATATATATATATATATATATAACAAAAAGGAAGTTCTTGGGTATAGCAGCAAGCAGAACGTGTACTCTTTCAACACTATATTTCCGATATTTCGACAGTGAATACTGTCATCTTCAGGGAAGCTACAAATGGTTGACGAAATTGCTCATAAAATATGAAGCGAGAAAAACAGTGCTACTTACTGTGTTATTGAGAATGGTTGCTAATGTTGGAAAATGAATGAATGATTTCTGAGTGCATTGTCAGACTTAACATTCTGTACATGATAATGTCAATTATTTAAAATATGTGAGATAAAATATGAATAAAATTTTCTCGTAAGAGTTGTTCAAAACAGTTAAAAGTTAAAACGTGGTTTGAAAATTCTAAGGTTAGGAAACAGACAAATGACATGACAATTGAAAGGTTTGATTCGTGACTAATGACAAATGAGATTTTCGGTTTTGGTCGCTGCTTCTAAAGACATCAGCCAACTTACTATGTTCAAAAGAGAGCGTTATTAACATAGTAAGTTGGCTGATGTCTTTAGAAGCAGCGACCAAAACCGAAAATCTCATTTGTCATTAGTCACGAATCAAACCTTTCAATTGTCATGTCATTTGTCTGTTTCCTAACCTTAGAATTTTCAAACCACGTTTTAACTTTTAACTGTTTTAAACAACTCTTACGAGAAAATTTTATTCATATTTTATCCCACATATTTTAAATAATTGACATTATCATGTACAGAATGTTGCTTCATATTTCATAAGCAATTTCGTTAACCATTTGTAGCTTCCCTGAAGATGACAGTATTCACTGTCGAAATATCGGAAATATAGTGTTGAAAGAGTACACGTTTTGCTTGCTGCTTTACCCAAGAACTTCCTTTTTGTTTCCTAACAAGTCAGCAAAGACTTCCTATCTACTATATATATGTATATATATATATGTATATATATATATATATACATATATATATATATATATAATATATATATATATATAAATATATATATATATATATATAGGTAGAGATTTGAATCGACTGAACAGATTATGATATGAGAGATTGTGTCGGGTTTTGCAGTCTGAGGAATAAGTGTACTCTTTATTTCAGTTCGAGCTTTCGAGTCTATTTGGCTCTTCTTCAGGAACGCTATACAATCAAAAATCAATTCTTAAATATTTAAAATACAGTATAAGGGAATTAACTTACGAAATGTGAGATTAAAATGAGAAGCTGCAAATTCTATGTTTATTCATCACACTTGTATATCTTGTAATATTGTATAAAACTAGTAAAATATATATATATATATATATATATATATATATATATATTTAAAATTGGGTAAAAGGGGTTTCGAGTTCTCAATCATTAAAATATACTGATATAAGTGACATTGGCATTGATTGATATGGATCGGGACACTGACATAAAACTACTGGTTTTTGAATAATCTATATGAAAACGAAGTTGAAAATAGTATATGAACCTTGCTGAATTTTATGAAAATGAAATTTGATATTTGTCAAATTAAATGTGTACGAAAATTTGTGAATTATTTGAAATCTGTTGTTATTGTCTAGATGGAGTAAGTAAGTATATATTACGTTGAGACTTTCTTTGTCTCTTCTTGAATTTATACAATCAGAATGTTTGAAAATATTAGTCATTTCTAAACAAAGTCTTTTTTGTGAATTACTTGAGGAATCTGAAATTGTAACATTATTGAAATCAAATTTATGATCTTGATCGTGACTATGTTTCGTTAACATGCAAGTATTTTTATATAATCTTATATCACTATTATGAGAAGTTATTCTGTCTTTGAGTAGTCTGCCGGTTTGCCCAATGTACTTCTTATCTACTCTATTCCATGTAGTAATTGTAATAAGAAGTACATTGGGCAAACCGGCAGACTACTCAAAGACAGAATAACTTCTCATAATAGTGATATAAGATTATATAAAAATACTTGCATGTTAACGAAACATAGTCACGATCAAGATCATAAATTTGATTTCAATAATGTTACAATTTTAGATTCCTCAAGTAATTCACAAAAAAGACTTTTTTTAGAAATGACTAATATTTTCAAACATTCTGATTGTATAAATTCAAGAAGAGACAAAGAAAGTCTCAACGTAATATATACTTACTTACTCCATCTAGACAATAACAACATATTTCAAATACTTCACTAATTTTCGTACACATTTAATTTGACAAACATCAAATTTCATTTTCATAAAATTCAGCTAGGTTCATATACTATTTTCAACTTCGTTTTCATATAGATTATTCAAAAACCAGTAGTTTTATGTCAGTGTCCCAATCCATATCAATCAATGCCAATGTCACTTATATCAGTATATTTTAACGATTGAGAACTCTAAACCCCTTTTACCCAATTTTATATACAGAGTGACCCATTTGAAAGCGGGCCACCTCTCTAAAACTGTTATTTATTATCCGATTCAGAAGTTTTTTTTTTCAATAGATAGAGCGTCAATAGTTCTATTAGAGTGCTGTGAAGTCGAAATATAAATAAAATTTTCAAGGCCTACTTCGAATTTTTTTCAAGGTCAAAAATCCAAAAAACATACTAGCGATTCTTTTATATGAAATTTGACGACGCCACTGGATTTGTGATGCTTTCAAATGGTTGTGACTGAAATTTCAAGATAAAATAATGTTTTTTAACAGAAATATGGCATAAGTAAAATATACCAATCACTGTCAAAATAATTCAAATAGTTGTATATTAAATAACAATTTTGTAAATAATATGGTTTGAAATACTTCTTCAGAACATAACAACTTTATGTGCGATATAGTTATCTTTATTAGCACACTGCAGTTTTGTTTTCAAAAAAAAAGGGGCCAATTATTCTGGTATGTAATATTCCGCACCAAACATTTATTTTTTGGGAGTACTGTCTTCTGCAATTTATTATCCAATGTGGATTTTCTTCCGTCCAGTACCTTGAATTTTGAGAATTAACTGTTCCATTGGTTGTGAATGTTGCCTCGTCACTGAACAAAATTTTTTTCAGAAAATTCCTGTTATTTAGATATTCTCCTTGAGCCCATAAACTATACTCCATCCTCTTTTCATTATCGCCTTCTTCTAAGGTGTGAAGAAACTTTGGTTTAAAGGGCTTCATATTATTATATTTCCTAAGATTTCTCCTTATTGTTTCACGCGGTAAGTTGATGTCCAAACTTGCAATTCTCACACTTGTTTTCGGATTATTATTAAAATAATTTCGAATTCGTTCAGAATTATTTCGTCTCTGCCTTTGTACAGTATTAATATTCTTCAGGATATGTTTACTAACAGCTCCATACTGATTGAAAATTTTGTTTACTCTTCCAACTGTAGCTCTGCTAATATTTCGACGCTCCGGATGCATGTTATTGAAAATTCTACATACTTCCCTTTCGGATCTGTCGTTGTTACCACGAAGTTTTACTATTTCAATTTTCTCCTGCAAAGTCAAATTATCTGCCATACTTCTTTATTAGTGTAGGTACTTGAAGAGTTATAAACTTCACTATTAATACTGACAAATTTGTGTCTTTTCGTCTTTTATTTTAATGACTTGTCATCTCCACGGCAACTTAAGTTTCAAAGCCTTCTAATAAAACTAATATTTTCGAAATGTGGCATCCCAAACATGTTTGAATGAAACCAAGATAGATATTCGGAATAACTGACAACCACCAAAGAGGAACTGCGTGAAAGAATAAGACCAGGCTTGCATAAATGTTACCCCAAACCAATGATCGAATTTTGATCGAATCTTATGATTAGTTAGCATTAGAAAATGGTAGAATAAACGTATCGAATTAAATCGGAAATTGGTTACAAAGTACGGAAATTAATGTCTGGGCACTCTCATCTCAATCCATTTTTTTGTTGTAGTTCATTTATTTCATCAATATTGCTTATTATTGATTATTGAATATTGATTACTATTTGATGTAAAGATGTGTATTTCATTTCTCTGATGACAAAAAAACTGCAGTGTTGTGATGGACATAACTATCTTCCATACTTTATGGAGTTCTGTTTGAAAGAAACATAATTTGACACCATTTTGAATAACTGCTGTTTACAAGCTCGACTGCTAACGACGTGAAAGAGCATTTTAAACGATATTATTAATAATATTGTGATTTGATATGACGACAATTCGAAATATTTAGATAAAGTGATAAAAATTTTACTTATGCTATATTTCTGTTAAAAAACCATATTTCATCGTGAAATTTCAGTCACAACCATTTGAAAGCATCACAAATCCAGTGGCGTCGTCAAATTTCATATAAAAAAATCGCTAGTATGTTTTTTGGATTTTTGACCTTGAAAAAAATTCGAAGTAGGCCTTGAAAATTTTATTTATATTTCGACTTCACAGCACTCTAATAGAACTATTGACGCTCTATCTATTGAAAAAAAAAACTTCTGAATCGGATAATAAATAACAGTTTTAGAGAGGTGGCCCGCTTTCAAATGGGTCACTCTGTATATATATTTTACTAGTTTTATACAATATTACAAGATATGCAAGTGTGATGGATAAACATAGAATTTGCAGCTTCTTATTTTAATCTCACATTTCGTAAGTTAATTCCCTCATACTGTATTTTAGATATTTAAGAATTGATTTTTGATTGTATAGCGTTCCTGAAGAAGAGCCAAATAGACTCGAAAACTCGAACTGAAATAAAGAGTACACTTATTCCTCAGACTGCGAAACCCGACACAATCTCTCATATTATATATATATATATATATATATATATATATATATATATATATATATATATATATATATATATATATGAATCCGTTTCCGTTCTCAAAAATGATACGCAAATTCCTGTACAAATCCAAATATCTCTTGTAGGCAATCTTGGTAATTGACACTTGTATAGATTCAAATAATAATTCTTATTTTTTCAGATTGTGGTAGGTTGCAATACCCAGAAAACTACGAAACAAATATCGATCTACCACAAAATAATGACGTTCAAACAGTATTTATAGTATAGTAGTTTTCACAATAAATGGTATTGTCTGAAGGATTATAATAAAACCAATTAGATCCTTAAGTTGTAAATTCCGAGATGCACATCATAAATGTAAAAGGACCGGATTCAGGTAACATTCAAATAAATTACTTGTATAGTAGTTTTCACAATAAATGGTATTGTCTGAAGGATTATAATAAAACCAATTAGATCCTTAAGTTGTAAATTCCGAGATGCACATCATAAATGTAAAAGGACCGGATTCAGGTAACATTCAAATAAATTACTTGTATAGTAGTTTTCACAATAAATGGTATTGTCTGAAGGATTATAATAAAACCAATTAGATCCTTAAGTTGTAAATTCCGAGATGCACATCATAAATGTAAAAGGACCGGATTCAGGTAACATTCAAATAAATTACTTGTATAGTAGTTTTCACAATAAATGGTATTGTCTGAAGGATTATAATAAAACCAATTAGATCCTTAAGTTGTAAATTCCGAGATGCACATCATAAATGTAAAAGGACCGGATTCAGGTAACATTCAAATAAATTACTTGTATAGTAGTTTTCACAATAAATGGTATTGTCTGAAGGATTATAATAAAACCAATTAGATCCTTAAGTTGTAAATTCCGAGATGCACATCATAAATGTAAAAGGACCGGATTCAGGTAACATTCAAATAAATTACTTGTATAGTAGTTTTCACAATAAATGGTATTGTCTGAAGGATTATAATAAAACCAATTAGATCCTTAAGTTGTAAATTCCGAGATGCACATCATAAATGTAAAAGGACCGGATTCAGGTAACATTCAAATAAATTACTTGTATAGTAGTTTTCACAATAAATGGTATTGTCTGAAGGATTATAATAAAACCAATTAGATCCTTAAGTTGTAAATTCCGAGATGCACATCATAAATGTAAAAGGACCGGATTCAGGTAACATTCAAATAAATTACTTGTATAGTAGTTTTCACAATAAATGGTATTGTCTGAAGGATTATAATAAAACCAATTAGATCCTTAAGTTGTAAATTCCGAGATGCACATCATAAATGTAAAAGGACCGGATTCAGGTAACATTCAAATAAATTACTTGTATAGTAGTTTTCACAATAAATGGTATTGTCTGAAGGATTATAATAAAACCAATTAGATCCTTAAGTTGTAAATTCCGAGATGCACATCATAAATGTAAAAGGACCGGATTCAGGTAACATTCAAATAAATTACTTGTATAGTAGTTTTCACAATAAATGGTATTGTCTGAAGGATTATAATAAAACCAATTAGATCCTTAAGTTGTAAATTCCGAGATGCACATCATAAATGTAAAAGGACCGGATTCAGGTAACATTCAAATAAATTACTTGTATAGTAGTTTTCACAATAAATGGTATTGTCTGAAGGATTATAATAAAACCAATTAGATCCTTAAGGTTGTAAAATCCGAGATGCACATCATAAATGAAAAAGGACCGGATTCAGGTAACATTTAAATAAATTACTTGTATAGTACTTTTCACAATGAATGGTATTGTCTGAAGGATTATAATAAAACCAATTAGATCCTTGAGTTGTAAAATCCGAGATGCACATCATAAATGTAAAAGGACCGGATTCAGGTAACATTTAAATAAATCACTTGTATACCTCCTACATTATGCAAAATTCAAATTTCTTAAGTTCGACCCTGTAGCACATTTGCATCTTTTACCAGATGATTTTCTACACAATGGGATTAAATCGGGTAGTTTATTGCAGTTAATGAGCCAATACCATTTACTGTGAAAAATACTATACCTACTATTATACGCCTGAAAGAGCCATTGTATAGTAAAAATTAAAGAATTGTATGATGAAATTCTGAATACGTTCAAAGAAGTAACCGCTGCGACAGAGGAATACATATATATCCCTGCTTCCTCTGCGGTATCCACATCTAAACATGCAGTGGTGAAAATGCTGACGGAGTCCCTTTATCTCTCCCATTAATCTTGCCTGGAATGCAAGGATGTGAGTTAACGGAGAAAACTCATTCATTCATACAAACAGACGTAGCTCACATATCCATACTGACGTGAATAAATGAGGAACATTGACAGTATATCGCTGATTATTTTTTTCACTTGTCAAAATGTGACGTTTTTGGCATTTCAACCAATAGTAGCGGGTTATTCTATGGTTATTCTAGCCAATCATTGGGTATTATACTGATAAAACTGCCTGGTCCTTTCGATAATACGTTGTTTACCTTTGAACTGTGAAAACTATACGGTTTACCGCGTCGATTCTATTGAACTGGCTCATATTTATATAAATTATCATGAATGAAGAGTTACCTTATTATTAATAGTCATTCACTTTTCACTTTTTCAGCATAATAAGATAACACATTTCAATGAACACTCAAACACGTAAATAGCTCATAACCCCCAACTTTATGACAGATATAGCGAACGACCGATTCAAATATTTAAGGTTTCCTTAACTCAAATGAAAATGGCGTACAATTAGTTTTTATTAAATACAATTCATTTTTTGTTGTAAACCGTTGTATGAAGATTTTGATACAACGACATAACGAATGATTTTATGTTCCTTCTGGCGCGATTTTCATTCCATAAGAAATTTTCAATTATCAACCTTGTACAATGAGAGGTATGACGCCATCTCTTGGTATCGTCGGCAAGCATTACCATATTCACTGCGTAAGCATCATATCTCTTCTGGATCATAGAGGGCATACATCGTTGTTTGACATCAAATTTGTAAAATTTTCTCACCTGATCTCCTTTCCTTCTTATGTTAATGAAATAATGATCAATTAAATTGTTCTTCCTTCTATTTGTTCAAAAAATAATCTCTCCAATTACAACTCGTTCTTCAAATTTAATAAGATAAATTTTCATTTAGGACTCGTGGTATTACCTTTGATTATTTCCCCCAATGCGAATAAACGATGAAAAAGTTGACGGCTAGATTGCTTTTAGAGAGTTTCATAGCGGTTTTTTTTCACTTGTCAAAATGTGACGGTTTTAGCAACTCAACCAATGGTAGCGAGTTATTCTAGCCAATCGTTAGGTGTTATACTCAGACTGCCTGCTTCTTGTTTTCCTTTGAACTGTCAAAACTATAAGATTTACCGCGTCGATTCTATTGAACTGGCTTCACACAAGTAAATGGCTCATGAACATAACCAAATTTATGGCAGATATTGTAAACGACGACTTTTGTCGTAGTCAAAATTGTAGCCGCTTTAAGGGCGGGTTGTAACGCGACAGAATAACTATGGTTCAAGTGAACCGAGGTCAGTTGCAAAGAATTAGCCAATAGAATCGTTTGTTGCTTGGCAACTGAACTCGGTTTACTCGAACCACAGTCAACCTGTCGTGTTACAACCCGCCCTTAGACCGATTCCTGGACTCAAATGAAGATGGCGTACGGTTAGTTTTTTGTTATTTCAATTTGTTTTTCGATATGTTAATAGAATACAAATGAATTAATTTTTTTTCCTTTGATTTGTTCAATAAGTAATATATCCGAATACAACTCCTCTTTCAAATTTACTGAGATAATTTTTCATTTTCAAAACACTGAGACTTTTTTTATTTTGAGGCAAAAGCATTCAAAAAATTCAAATTAGATGAAATCACTTGACGTACGGACTCGTGATTTTATCAATCGGTTTGTTTTCATACTTCCGCCAAATAAAAAAGTTTTAATGGAAAATGAAATTTTATCGATACAATTTGAAGAACTTGATTAAGGGCACTGGACCTTTCAACCGATTGAACTGATCAAAATAAACCGGGCGTATGGCTCACTTTTCTCTCTCGGGTACTATATTCTATAACATTTATTCCTCCTTCACCAAGCTCAATCGACCAAAATGCGTGCATTTCCATAATTTTCAATATTTTGCTTTCAAGCAAACGGTTTCTTGCATAATAATTCCAGGTAAAATGCCTCGACCTGCGGTCTCGGAATTTTATCAAATTATCATACACTCAAGTCATTTGCTAGACAAAATTTCGAAGATCATGGAAGTGCAGCACACATTTTAACTGGTAAAACTCGGTTCACTTGGGATATAACCCCCGAAAATTTCCTGAAGAATTCAAAATTTCAGTGGTGAAACCCATTTTCAAGAAAGGAGATGATACAGATGTCAAGAACTATAGACCCATTTCACTCATCACCAACTTCAGTCAAATATTTGAAAAAATTCTAAAGAAAAGAGTCACTAATTATATGAATAGGTATGGACTGCTACCTGATATGCAATTTGGTTTCAAGAAAGGAAAATCAACCGAAGATGCTATACTAGAACTCACAAAATATATTTATGGAGCCTCGGATGAGGGTAAACCATGTCTTGCTGTGATCGTGGACCTCGCAAAGGCATTCGATACAGTAAGCCATGAAATATTGTTATCGATACTTGAGAATATTGGTATGAGAGATAACAGCCTCAGATTATTTAAAAGTTACCTCGAAAAACGCCAACAGTGTGTTGAACTAAATGAAACATTCAGCGAGTTTGGAACAATAGAGTGTGGAGTGCCTCAAGGTACAGTGTTAGGCCCAATACTATTTTCAATTTATGTGAATGATTCATTTTCAATTGATTGTAAAGGTAAAATAATTACCTTTGAAGATGATAGCGCCATTTGTTATAAAGGGAAAGAGTGAAACTTTCTAAAAAATGATGTAGAAACCGATTTCTCTTCAATAAAATCATTTTTTGACTACAGATTGTTAACTATCAACATCGATAAAACATACTTTCTACCATTCACTTTATATACACATATGCGATGGGATCAACACGTAAACTTCACCTTCAAGAAACTTCGCTTTGTTCTTCATGAATTCAGACAACTCAATGAAATCCTTGACTTGAAACAAAAAAAAACGCTTTATTACAGCTTTGTGGGAAGTCATCTTAATTATGGTTTGCTTGGATGGGGAGGAGTGACTGAAACTCAAAGTTATCCAAAAGCGCTTTCTAAAACTGATACTGTTTAAAAATGCTAGATATCCAAGCGACAGTCTATATAAACAATCTGGCATACTAGAACTAGAGCAACTATACTATAAAAGATGTACTACCAAACAATTTAAATCAAAGACAAGAATACTCTACTGAAACTCACCCATACATATAACACACGACGTCACATCCAATTTCAATGTCCCCGAACACACAGATCTATAGGACAAAAAAGTTATCATCATTTAGGTCCAAATCTATTCAATACCCTTCCTAAAAATATCCAGGAATGCCGATCATTCTATTTATTCAAGAAAGAATTGACAATTTAATTGAAAAGCACTCCCTCAGATATCATATACTCATACTTACCATGAGATGATAACATTTCCATTTTTAAAAATTTCATTTAAGCTGACTAATGAATGAAATATATTTTTATTGTGTTTTATATTTTGATTGTTTCTATGCTTATTTGTATTCACCTATATGTATGTATAATTGTATATGTTTGAAAATGTCAATTATTGAAATTTCATTTTTACTGACTATTGAATGTTGTATATTTTTATTGTGTTTTATATTTTGATTGTTGCTATGCTTATTTGTGTGTATAATTGTATATGTTCGAAAATGTGTGTAAGAATATGTTCTCATGGATATATTTTATCTTTTATATATTTTAATCCTCATATACATTTTTATTCTTAGTTTAAGATGTGTTCTATGTTCAATTGAAATTTTGTTGTTGCACTCACGTGTTCCATCTCAACAAGTGAAAACTTCAGTGAGACATTCCATGTGCTACTTTGCTAATTGTTGGTAATCATTTGTAAATATTATATTATAGAAATTCCTTTTTTGCAAATAAACACTAAACACTATTCTATTCTAAGGAAAATCAATGTTCATACCCTTTTGATGTCAACTTGAAAACTTGACGAATATCTCTGTTTCAAGGATCATCATTCCACCATATCGAAAAACTCATGGAAGCACAGTCTACCAAAGAGGATCGTTTTTGTGATTTGATAATACAATAACAGGCATGTTTTGACATTCGTGAATGAGATATGATGGTATTATTTCAACGAAAATCTTTCGGATGTAAAATGTTGGCTATTCAAAAGGATCCATATTATTTTGGGAATACACTTCGTTTGCTTGAAATATTCGTTTCGCATTTCAAATGAGCTCTGTTTTGATGTGAATTCCTTGAAATATAACATTGGCTTCAGCCTCTTTTTCCTCCTTCCTTTCATTTCGAACTGATTGAAGTATATAAATAACATGGACTCGTTTCGATATTCACGTCTTATTTGCAGAATCACTCATATTGTTGTAACCAATAGCGAATATTCTACTTTGTTCCTTTCTCAAATCAGAATTCGTATTCCATACACGAGGTTGATTGAAGTTTATATATTATTAACATAACGAATTATCATATCCTGTGTTCACCGCTTACGCCGATTACATCAGTTTTCTGATATCAAGTAAAGAAACACTCGTTAACCCAAAAATGTGAAGAAATATTATGTTTGGCCACCAGTTATTTCAATAATAATAATAATAATACGTTTATTATTCAACCCGGTTACATACATACTACAAAAAGATTGTACAATTGTTCAGTAAGGCTAAATAATGGGTCGAAGTTCAGTTTTCCATCTACCATGGTAGATAGAATGCTGTTCTTCCACTAGGACCCTCCTATCTATATCCTAACTTGTGAGAGATGAGAATAAATGTGTGAGAGAGAAAGAGAGAAAGAGGATGAGAACGAGTGAGAAAGAAAGTATAGGAGAGAGAGAGATAAAAGAAGAGTAGGTCAGAGTGAGTAGTTATGTCATTGATAGGTATAATTAGTTGTATTAGTGTATGAATTCCAGAAACAAACTGGTTCGTTCAGATCCAAGCCATGGTGATGCGAGAATTCGGTACCCTGTGTGTTAGTGTTAAAATGGATTTTGTTTTTTGTGGAGATACTTCAAAGCTGATTTTTTTACTGCAGTCAGAGATTGTGTACAATCGACGATTTTATGTATACTCAAAACTTTAGCTATATTGTATGAAAAACTTCTTTTAAATATCTCTTTTCTATGCCGTGGTATTGTAATAAGAGTCGTATTTCGAATGTTCAAATCATGCACATCTCTTCTGAACAAAATTTTGTTGTAAAGATAAGTAGGTTTTTTGAATTTGAGTAATTTATAAAAATTGCAAATCATATGTAGTTCCCGTCTATTTGACATATACACAGGATCTATTCTTCAACGCTGGCAAAACACAGGTGATTCGGTTCCATAATTATCAGTCGATGCACTCCAACTAAATGTTAACGATAGCCTCATAAGCACTTGTAATAAGGTAAAATTCCTAGGACTATAATATATGGACGAATATTTGAGCTGGAACACTCACTGCGAACACTTAGTTTCTAAGTTGAGTTCAATAATTTATATGTTCTAGAATCTAAACACTGTTTTGAATACTAATCAACTAATGAGCATATATTATGCCCAAGTCGAAGCCAGATTACGCTACGGTGTTTGTTTGTGGGGCAACTCATCAATGAGCAACAACGTTTTCGTCAAACAGAAAGCCATTTTGAGATGTATATTCAGAATTCCAAATCGCAGCTCATGCAGATCACTTTTTCAAAGTCACAATATTTTAACTCTCATCAGCATATTCATTTATGAATTGTCTTTATACGTTTTCATCAATAGAAATGACTTCACACAAAACTATGATATCCATAAGATCAATACCCGTCAAAAACACTTTATCTACACTAATATGGCTAAGTATAAAATCAGTCTGAATGCTCCAAATTTCAAGGGTCCCAAAATCTTCAATCGCCTACCAGAAGAAATAAAATCAAATACTAATCTTATAACATTCAAACGATGTCTGAAGTTTTTTCTACTCGAGAAATGTTTTTATACACTCGGCGAGTTTTTAAACGACCCACTGTGAATACATAGAACAAATATTGTCTCTCTTATCTCTTTGGTATGTTTCAAATTATATCGCGTCTTGTTTGTTTGTCATTGTCCACTAGTTTTGAATATTTCTTGACAATTTCTATACAAATTATGTAATTTGTCATTTGAAGGTAATAAACTGAATTGAACTATAGCACTAACCCCCCAATGTTTTGTTTTATGACTGTTTCGTATAGAGATAATTTGTTTTTTTAACGTTTTTTGCCTTGAAATTTAAAATTTTTAATATTTTGGATATACAAATGCATATTTTAAACGTATAGTCTATTTCTATAGTATTATTTTAGTGTTGTTAAACAGTTGTTTTATTATTGACAATGTTTCGTGATTGTTTCAATTCTACATTTCTTAAGCACATGAATTTTCACCACGAGCACCACAATGTATTGTTTTACTTGCGACTGTTTCATATTAAGATAATTTGTGTTTTTTTTAACGTTTTTTTTACCTTGGAATTTTAAAATTTTGGATATACAAATGCATATTTGAAACGCATATTCTAGTATTAGTTTAGTATTGTTGAAAAGTTGCTTTAGTATTAACAATGTTTTGTATATATATATATTTCTTATGCATTCGAATTTCCACCACGTACAAGCAGCATGTGTTGCTTCTGTTTTTTTCTGATGTTTATTCACGACATGTAATGAATACTTTTGTATATGATACTATATTTTGTGTGAATAAACGATGATGATGATGATGATGAATTGAATTGAAAGTCGGAGAAATTGGGATTCGCTTGTTTTTTCATAAAATTATATGGAACAGGCTAGAACTTTTTGAGATATTTGCCGATTCATCTGATTCAGAGTCATCAAAGGATATATATGGTTCATATGGTTATCTGGACTAGCATCTGAGGATATTTCTGCAGTAGTTTCAATTAACTGCAATTATTAATAACCAGCTATTCGATAATTATAAAACAAACGATGACATTGGAACCTTCGGTGTAAAAGTTGAAACTTTTTCTAGAGATCAATTACCTTAAAATCAAACTGATTTTTTTGCACTCAACGCGCGTTTCGCTAACAAAGTACGCATCTTCAGGAGAAGAAAATTGATACTGAATCTAAAGACTAGAGTTAGTTGTTTATACACATAAAGTTTTCCGGTCCAATATGGACTTTGTTTGTTATTGCTACGTATTCTTATTAATTTCTCGATAATGAGCTGTTATTATTTATTATTCTGATCACTTTCTCAACAATAGATCGAAAAGCGGGGCAATTTCTAGAGTCTCAAATGCATCGAGTAGTCTTGTGTCATGCACACGATAGATCAGTTTCAGATTGCTCTCAACAATTTTGTGGTCATTGTCTAGAGCAGCAATTCTCAAACTGTGGTACGCGTACCACCAGTGGTACGTAAAGCACTCAAAGGTGGTACTCTATAAACTTGATTTTAATAAAATTTATTCACAAATGTTATATTTTACGTTATGCATAGCAGCGCTGTGAGTTTGAAACCGCAAAAAATTGCTGTTTAAATATTAAAAATGAATATTCAGCCTTATCAAAAAAAGCATTGTTATTTTCACTTCCTTTTACGACCACCTTCCCTGTGTGAAACTGGATTTTCTGCTATGCTACAAGTAATATTTCCGCAGTGGGCTTAATCTTGATCCAAATCTACGAATGAAACTAAGCAATATTGATCCTGACATCGATTTCCTTGTTGCAGCTATTCAGAACCATCCTTCTCACTGAATTTTTGTACTGGGTTAGACTTTAATTCTTATTTTGAAACAATTTTGATGCCCTTCTTTGAATAAATACATTTTTTAATAAAATTAGTAAATTTTATTATCTACTTTTCTAATATGTGGTACGCGATTGACGCAGAATTTATATAAGTGGTACGTGTAAAGAAAAATTTGAGAATCGCTGGTCTAGAAGGTGTTGGGCGACACTGGATTTTTCTACCCATCCGTATTGCATGTGTGGAAAATGCTCCTTGAAACGGGTTTGAATAGATTGTCGGCTCTGGCAGGCGTAATAATTGTTATTGCAGGCTTGACAACTTATTCCGTAAATTCCCGCCTACTTTGGGTTTTCTGATTTATCTTCTGGGTTACCAAGAAGCTGTTCTGATTTGTAAGAAGTTCTATATGCAATTTTCATATTCACTTTATCGAATACATGTTGAAGTCCTCTAGTGTATTGAGGTTCATATGGGATTACTATAAACTTTTCATTACTCTCATATTTTTGAAAAGTCGAAGATTTACGATGTTTCCCCCCAATTTAAATTCTCTTATTATCTCATCAATTATATCTGAGTTAAAACCATTCACTTCAGCCACGTACGTAATCATCCCCTTTTCATTTCCGTCAATTGCGGAAACTCTCCAGGCATGTTAAGTTAAGATGAATACTGACATATACAGGGTGTAACATAAGTACATTAAAATATTCGCATTCCTGAGACAATTTTAAGAAAAAAGTCCATATATACTCGTGTCCGGGAATGCTTCGTTTCGGAGATACAGGGTATTGAAATTGTTTTTTTTTTGTTCGTTTTAAAATAATAACTTTTGCAGTGAATGAGTTATTCCTACGCAATTTGGTACCCAGGGTTTTATTTAGACGTGGGAAGTCATAACTTCATATTAATTTTTATGTAACATCTACAGGGCGCTGCGTACGCTGTCATTATTCATTTCTAATTATCCTAACTTTTCTGGCTGTAACTTTTCGGTACTCTACATGGAGAAACCTAATTTCCACATCTTTTCCAAGTAAAAAAGGTACACTTCCTCAACAACGCTGGAGGTGATCGTTTTCGAGATATTTACAATTTTCTATATCGATACATGAAACTTAGCTCCTAGAGAGCTTAGTGAAGTTGCTAGGAACATTACAAACACAAATTATGTGGTGGATCTCGTCGAAATAAAAAACTTTTTTTTCTATAAAATTTTTACCAAAAAACGATTCGTTTTCGAAATACAGATTGTTGAAATTTTCCAAAACATGAGGGGATACTTTTCTTGATATATGTGTCTGGCCTGGCATGAATTTCTGTCAGCCAAGTCGCATGCAAAAACATATCACCCATTGCAGCATTCGTAAAGTCAAGCATGGTACCAAACAGCGAACTTCTATTTTGATAAACAAACATTCGTAGCCTCCTCGATGAGGATTTGTTTTTGTTTCAGATGATCAAAATGATGATAACAGTCGTAGTAGTCTACACAATGTGCTGGCTGCCCTACCACATTATTATGGTGAGTAAGCGAAAAATTATTTTCTTTTTCTACTCATGTGAGATGAATAAATCTCAGATGAGGTTATTACACGAAGGAATCAAAAATTATGGTTACCTTTCCGGGCTATGAACGTTGCAAATCCAGGAGTTGTAAGTCGAAGGTTCAAACGTTTGTATAGCAAATATTCTGGTCAGAAAAAACGTGTTGGATCCCAGACCTAGATATCGAATGAAAGTCTGACAAAACAAGATGCTCAACCAAATTCAACAAAACAAGTTTATTTCAATAGGTACATTTGAGCGACTCACACGGTTTTTTGGTGGAAAGTTTTTTATCCTGAAAAATGTTGACGAATAATTTTGCAAAATACTCATCAATGAGGGTATGATTATATCAGAACAGTGAACAGAATTCAAATATGAAAATATTTGCTGCATGATATATGTTTCAAAATAAACTGAATTTCTGATGAAATGTTTAACAAATACGTAAAGGTTGATGATGACGGTGAATTTATCTTCCTTCGTTGATGAATGTTAAACTGGTAGTATGCACTGAATGATATGAAGTTGAATTCATTGGACGCAAACCATTACAAGTTGCACGTTGTCTCTGAGAGATGATTACAAGGGAGGATAACCCAAACCTGACTGCAAAAACTAGGATCTGAAACAGAACGCTGCTATCGTGACCATTCCACTACTGTGTAGATAGTTGAAACTGGTTTTAATATATCATTCAAAGTTGATTCAATCGTCAATATTTCAAACTATGGCAGCAAAATAGGCTTTTTTTATTTCATTGGCGGGAAAAGCCTAACAGAGTTTTTGAAATAATTTAACATTTTCAGATGTAGGGTTTGCTATAATGATGTCGATATGAATGAAGTGATACGATTTCAAATCTAACCTGTTAGTGTGCATATCAGAATTAGCATGACCTAGAACAACGATGGCAACCTTCAATTCCGTGTGCAACTGAAATCGCCAAAATGGACTCCTCAAATAAATACTACTGAAAATTTCAGCTTCAGTCATTTGAATCAATAGGTTTGTTCGCGGATCATATTCGGAACTAATTACGAACCAGGCCAGAACGAATGCAGTATTTTCGTAGAGCGCATGTCCAATTATGAACTTGTTCAGGATTTTATTGTACCGCGAACGATTTTACCGATTTTGACTGCCATCTGTCATACTGTCTCCGGCAAGTTTGAACGTAACCTTGTTTGTCTATTTGAATCTTATTATTTGCAACTGAATCCCCTTCCTGCCATTTGTAATGATCAGAATTAGCATATCGATTTGCTAACTTTTCGGTCTTTTCTCGAGTCAATCGAAAATGCCCTGCATATAGTTCATCACTAAACTGTAGCACTACTTCTTCAAAGTATTCTTCACTTTTGGAACTTCACTAAGTTCTAGCAACTCTTCCAAATCCTCATCGCTAGATAAATAAATGGTCCGACATGGTATATAGAAAATAGAACCGAATGACCACAACCACAAAATTAGACAAATTATTACTATAAAATTGTTGCCAAGAATGCTGTAAACATAGGTTATGGTTTTGCTTCAAAATAAGCTTCGAAACCATTGAATCAAAACATAAAACCTCTGACATCGGTCGATACTGCACATGACCGGGGAACCGAACTTTCTGTCCTAATCAAAATCCTAGGATTGCTAAAACCAATTCTGAATGAGTATTGGAAAGATCCGATGTGATTCGCGAACACGGAACGGTTACCAAAAATTCGGAACTATCTGTTTTTTAGACTGCGCATGCGAATAGTACCTGAACTAGTTCGAGATCCTGCTCGCGAGCAAAGCTAATATTTCACGATCCGAATAGTATAGGAACATTTCTTTCGGATTAAATTAACTTTTTTTCAATCGATATGATCCTGGTTGGGCACCAGATTTTTCAACAAACTTCTATTGAGAAAAATTTGAATCATGGGTGATCCTGACGGACAACAGATACAACTACAATGGTATATATTCTGGCAAGTTCTCAGTTGTTAGAAGTTAGGAGTTATGTCTACCGACATGGTGTAAGGAGCTCACCCAGACGAGCCAGGTTCAAATCCTGGGAGTAGCAGATTTTTTTCTTATTTGGTATCCGGCCACAGAACAAAAGTGGTTCGGATTCCACTTCATCAACTGTAGATCTCGGATACCCCTTGCTCACAAAAGCTCTTGAAAGAGCTTCTGATGGGTTTCCTGGAAAACTGGGAAATTCTTCAGGAATCAAAAATAAATTGGGTAATTTACTCATTGATTTGATACGAGAGTGTTCAACTTTGAATGTATCAAATCATTTATTATTGCTCTGACGATTTTTTTTGCCAGTGCCTTCTTGATTTGACACCCCTCGCTTTTGGTTCTTTCGATGTACTTTGAATTTCTTTCGAGTTCTGTCTAGAGAAAACAAATCATTATTATTGCTCAATGTGAATAGAGAAGTAAAAATTATAACAATAAAAAGAATAAATGAATAAAAAAAAAAGTGAAAATAAATTAAATAGAATAAAATATAAAATAATGTCAGGGAGAAAATTCCGTTTCCTGTTGTTCATAAGTGTTTTCTTGTTCATCGAATAAAACGTACGCCTCGCCACTTACGAGAGATTTTGAACAGATCGGTGACACATGGGAATCGTTGTATTCGTACCACGTTTCGGAGTGAGGGTGTCGACAGTAAGCCTTGTAGTGGCCGCTGTACGAAGTGCCGCTATGGTTGGAGAGCGCGTAGAGTTTGTAAGGGCAATGGGCTCCATTGTCTGCAGCGTAATTGCTCATGTCTAGACCTCCCAACGGAAAATCGATGGTGACATTCAATTTTCCTCTGGATCTCTCCGTTGGAGAAAAACGTTTGAGATGGATCACCAACATACGAGGGAACTTGTGGATCGATAATGACTTCGTACATTTTCGCCTTTCTCTACACTTGGAACACGTCGGCTTCTCATCCCCATCCAACGTCTCCTCTCTGGTGAAAGAATCCAAGCACTGAGATAATTTGAGCTGATCGAAAAAATTAATATTTTCCCACGGAGAAACAATTATAAAATGCAGTCATTATGTGTTGTAAACTTGAAAGTTGTCTAACTGATTTTCAATGCCGCTGGCGCTGTAACGAAGCTAGGAAATATCGGTTGCAGTATTCGTTTTCAACTTTTAAGTTCATAACAAACTTTGGAAAATACCTCCATCGGTGAGGAACTTCACTTTGATGGAAAACGTGCCTCAAGAGAAATACTTCCAACGCAGAGTCAAGCCAATTACACATATAGAGGGACTGCTTCCGTTGTGTAAAATTCAGTGGGAATTCCTCTGAGCACATAACTCGAGATATTCCAGGAAAATAACAATTATCACAATTCACATAGAACACACTCACAACTTATCGGATATGCAGGCTTAGTAGTCATGTGAATGAATGTGTCGTCTGAATATTTTTTTTGTTTACATTCCAACCAAAAGTAGGGATCTTTTAGATTCCCTCCCTAGGACGGCATATCCTCAATATATCTTGTGCTCATTGATATATTGCCTGCAGGTAATTATGTGATATTTTGCTACAGTTCTATGGTCTTTCCCTACATGAGGTCACCCATTCAAGTACTTACCGCGCTAGGCGCTGCTTCAAATATCGAATGATTGTCAGTCAACCTGAAGAGCTGGGCCGTGCCCCCCATTCTAAATATCATCAATTCATTCAGCTCCAATTTAACTTCTTCAAAAATGCTTTTTATATCATGACTGTTGATGGTATTGAAGATATAACTATGGTGGCATATCTCTTTAAGTATTCAGGGTTCAAAACTTCTGGACATATTTCCAAATATGATGGATTATATAATGACTTTTTTTCTCTGAATCAAAATATTGAAATTATAACTTCCATGAAAGAAGTAAAATCAATTTTTTATCTTCCTTCTTTCACAGTTGTAATTTCTATTTTTTGATTCGGAGGGAAGAAGCTGAAAAATAATTCAACAAATTTCACTCCCTCCACAATAACAGCTAAGTTTCTAATCTCCCCAAATAACCTTGATAAGAAGCTATCGAATCAATCTATGTTTCAGAGATTTGGTTGATATTTTGAGGATAAGTAAAATGAAACTAGTAATATATCAGAAATAGCAAATAAGCAACTAGGTATCCAATCGTAATGTATCTGGAGTTTCAGTCTTTGATCATCTAGTAGATTGAGTTTGGCCTCTACGGAACATAACCCATGAATTAGAAATCAAATTGTTATTCTTCACGAGGGAGTCGAATCAAAATTCGTTATATCTGCAGGTCCTGGTGATTGCCAGAATAAGTCGAGACAGCACTCTGGCATTGAATTCATTGAGGCAAGGATTTCGTATATATTAATTCTGAAAATAATAATAATATAATAATAATAACAATTAATTCATAATAAATATCAATAACAATGCAAAAAACATAACAATATGTGAATAAATAATTGAACCTCACGAAGTTGTGCACTTGTTGTGAGGAAACATTATTTTAGATTTTTATATAATTCAAGTGAATATGAGAATATAAACAAAAATCATAAAAATCAAAGATAAAAAGCAGTATAAAAATGAATAGATACAATATAATCATGACACAGGCTATATTGGATATTTTCTTTCAATAATATTTTGGAAATATAGTCTAGGAGTTTCAGTAATCCATGTGTTCACTTTTTCTTATAAGTGTATTTCGATTTGGTAATTTTGATTGAATTTGGTAATTTATCATAAATGAATGGAGCTAAATATATAATTTTTTTTTGTGACTTTACTTCACATATGTTATTTTTTACAGTTATTTCATTTTTATTTCGACCTTCTCAAAATGTTGTGGCAAGATCACTAAACGTTACGAAAATGCTATTTCCCTCAGAAAACATCCTAAATGATACACTCGTTACAAAAATATTATTATCATCATACGAAAATACTGAAAATGATGCACCTCTATGTGAACTCTCCTTGACTTTACTATTTTCTCCTGTCCTGACATGAGAAAACTTTCAACGACAAGCTGTATATTCTATTATTTTTCTCGGAAAAACTTCTGAGAACTCTCGTAAAAAAGATGATCAGTTTTCGTCCTTCTAACCTCACTAAATTTCAACCTTCTATTGTCACTTTGAGTTCTTCAATTCTCTTCAATTTTCGATTCGAACGTAAATCAAAGCACCACATTGTATTGTTTTTCTTCGTGCAGAGTACTTCCTGTTTTCTGAATAAAATGCTCGTTACAGATCAATAGCCACTACATCAGTGAACGCGTCATGACCTTCATCTACTTTCCCCTGCACGGTCTCGCCATGTCTCACGCGTGCTACAATCCCATCATCTACTGCTTCATGAATTCCAGATTCCAAGAGGCACTTTTCGCTATGCTGCGGAATTTCCCTCTCATGGAAAAATGTGGTACCAGATCTGCAGGTCGTCGTCGTCCAGGTGAGTGAAACAAACTAGATATTGGGAAGTTCATAATTTTATGCGACGTCTGACTAAAATATAACGCACTGCTATAATTTCACAAACAAATGGCTTCCATTTTATGTGTGTGAATTTATTGAGTTCTTTGGTGTTGATATAGGAAATCTCATTTGAAGTTGTAATAATAACAAACAATAATGGATGCAGATCGCTCAGTGAGCCGTATAAAGTGTTGGGTGCCAAGTTCCCAAGTTGCCGCAACTCTAGGAACCGAAAGTTGTCTTTCCACACGTTTCCAAAGAGACATACATCTTTGGTGGGAAACATTACGGAAAGTGGATTGAAAGAAAAAATAGACAGGTACAAGGCTTGGAAAATTAAACTGAAACTGCATAAATCACCACCTAGAGCGGCTTTAGTGTGTTACTTGCATTTCAAGAGAGATGATTTCTTGTTACCTAGTGAGTCTGTTTGTCTACTTTTAGGCGAAGTTATGGCGCATTTCATCATCCATGTAATAAAAGCCTCTTTGGTTCACTAACACTACACGAGAACTGAAGAATGTCCTGGAACAAATATCATTAGATTTCAAAACACAATGCATCTATGTTCACCTCCAATGAATGGTATTGTGCGGCTATTCAAAGCATCATGAACACAGTTATATTAACCTTCACGAGAAAAATTTCGTACAATGAAAATATAGCAAAAAAACACCAAAATCTTGCCTAGCGAGGGCAACTGATGACTGGATTTCAGTTTAGCGCGTTATTTCACAAATGTAAACAAGGTAACTATTTCAAAATGGTAGATATAGTTTAACCACCACCAGCGCCCTCATCGGTCGATATTCTTCCCTATTGTGGATTTCGATATTCTTTCCCGGCGAATCAGATAACGCTAGATTTCCTGGAATTCATATTTTGGATTCCCTCTCCCCTTGAAATGAGAAGGAAACAGCCTAAAGTTGTCAAATACCTGTTCATTGGGGAATATGTTTGCCGCGATACCTAAATGCAATATTAAAATGATGCAAAATTGTTTGACTATTTTGTCACTTACTTATCGTATTTTTATGAATTTGGAGATTTAAATAACAAATATATTTTTAAAAAATTTCATTGGTAACATTTGGGAAACTAGTCTGCCTCTATTTTCAAGCCTATTTCAGAAAATTCTCAAAGGAATTGCAACTCGTGGTAACTAGTGTTAAAAGGGGACACTGGCATCCATAGCTATACCCCAGTATACCATAGCCATACAGTAGAGACACTCAAATGCCGATCCTTTGTTCTCGAGTGTCAAATTTCTGAGGCCTTCATTCTGTGCTCGGGGTGTGTAATGTCATTTTGTGGCGGTAAATTTGAATGTACGAGATACCAAGTATCAAATCGGTATTCTATTTCACATCATAGAGTTGATATTTTGTCTAGGATAACGTTTGAAATAAATGTGAATAATCTGAAATTCTCAGGTACCTAAAATAGCAATTCCACTTTTCTGTTGCTTTTTTTCTCCAGTCTGTTTTGTTTGGAGAGGTATATTCTATGACCAGGAAATAAAAAGCTTTCAAGACGGTTTTTCATTAGCAGCAACTTCAAATATGTACAATAAATATATTAACAATGTAATAAAAACTTTAAATGGCTTAAAATGCTAATTTATTTTCTTCGATTTATTAGTTTTCCTTTTTTTCAAATTCCTATTTGCAAATTTCAATGTGTAGAAAATTCTAGAACAAGTCTTCCTCAAAGTGAATTTCACACAAACGCTAGTTGGGGGGCCATTCATAAAATACAAGGGGGGGGTCTGGCTGAGTGTGACAAAATGTGACAAGGGGGAGGCGGGGGGTATACGGCAACATAACGTTCGCCGTTTATTATTTTTTGACATGAGCGCTTGAATCCAGCGTGACCACTTTTGGTAGAAATCTACTTTTTTAGTAGATTTCTGACGAAAATTGGAAAATTTTGGTATGGAAGAAATCTTCAGTGGATTTTGGTAGAAATCTACATGTGCGACATCTTCTAACGAATTCCTAAACTAGTCAGATTTTTCAATCTAATCTATAGACTCTATCTTTGCGAATGAATTTTCAATTGAGAATGCGAAATTATCCTGTTACAGTACACTATTCACTATACAAATGAAACAGAATAAAGCGAATTTTTTCTGTTTCATTGTGTTATTGAGCATTGAATCTTCTGATTATGTAAAATATGTATATTATTTGTGGCCATCCATAAATAAATATTTTTGATTTTCAGAATTTGTGTACTATCATTTAGAATTCATCATACTCAGCAGGGGGGGGGTCTTAGTTTTTGTGACGAAATATTTCTAGGGGGGGTCACAAAAAGTGTGAAAATGCTAAACTGATTGCCCCCAACCAGGGTTACCATAGCCGACTGGTACGGGAGGCAATCGAGATCCAAAAACATGCAGACAATTTCAACAGAAAAGAGGAAGCGTTGAGTCTTAACAGAATTTGTAATTCCATTCTGAGGAAATCAAGAATCACTAATGAAATGATGATTATTCCCCGAACCCGACAGAAGTAATTAACACTCCAGACTACCTGCATCAATATAAATACGCCTTAAGAAATCTGAACGTTTAGTCATCGGAAATGAGTAAGCCTCTGAAGAAGCTGGCCACTCGCGCCAGCGAAACGTTGGGAAGAAATTCCAAAGAACGACGGCCTTCATGCCCGAAGAAAAGTAGTTGTACTAATCTCTTCACTCCCGTTCAACAAAATGCAAGATGATTTGAATTCTCTTTTTGTTCCATTCTGTTCTTCCATAAGTCAATTGGTGTTATCCCACTCCATGTGTGTACCATTTGTTGATAGTGCAAAATAGTCACTCTATTTTGCATCTTTTCAATGTTACAGATACGTATTGGGGCAAATTTGCCATAAGACATATATAATAAGAGATATATACGAAGCTCTGGAAGGGCCTACCACAACAAAATAAATGTTTTTGGAAGTTTCAAAATTCCGAGTTATCTATCGGAATTCAAAGGGATACACTGCGGTGTTGAATCTGGTGATCTTTCCACCACATTGTCATAAAGAAATTAACTTGGGTATTCATAGTAAGAAAATATTGGCAAAAGACGAAATATTTATGAAGAATATAACAAGCCATATGATGATCCCGTTTAAAAAAGTGTGCTGATTTCAAACCAGTAAAAAATATGTCGAAAGAGCTAGTAAGAGTGTTCCACGTGAGGCCACGGTGTAGTCACACGAAAATAGGGCAAATGGGACGCGTGAAGCCGACTTGAACTCACGTGTCAGCCTGCCATAAAACATTGCATAGCTCCACAGAGGCTTCTCGTATCCATTTAAACTTCACGGGAGCGTTTTCGGATGTACATGACGTTGTAAAAGATTAATTTGGATAAATAGGAGTTCGTCTATTTTTGTGGAGAGAATGAAGATTGATGAATTATTTTTCAGCTTTTTTCTATTTCGAATCAGAAACTAGAATTAACAATATGATAGAAGTTAATTCCAAACAAAAATACAAACAGTCTCTGTTGATAGGTAATTATACTGGCGAGTGAGATTTTTTCTACAAATAGCCCTCTATTTTGCTTTGTGCAGGCAGGGGATAGCTATTTTAGATGGACCCTTTCTTCCTTTAGGTGGATGAATCAAACATCACTGAATGATATACACGTTTCATTTTCATCATTTAAATCATATAAAAAATGAACCCAAAAATAATTCATTAAACTTCATTCTTTCCACAAACTTCCTAATTATCACTATGACGATGGTTGGTTTTTTGTTATCAAATGAATGAATGTCACCGAAATGTCAATTGAAACTGATGACAAACTTCACGAACATATCGGAATTGCCTGAAGATTTTATTCAGTAATTTACCCTCTTTCCCACTGAAGAGCTCAAAGTAATAATTTTATTTGGGCGAAACGAATGTTGTATGGAGAAATATTATCCTGGTGAGTTAAACTTTTTATACAAATACCTCTTCATTTTGCTCTATGTTGGTATTTCCTACGCATGCTACCTATGTGATCCAATTTTGATTTGCTTGGAATACACATTGAATGAGAAAAGGTAATTTCAATGTAACCCAATACCCGTCATCGCCATATAGGCAGGGGTGTAGATGTTTCAGTGGGAATTTTTCTTCCTTTTTGTGAGTAAATCAAACGTCTTCAAATGATAAACACGTACTTATCAGTTAGTAATTTTTCTGGTCTTACTTCTTTCACAGAAGTTGTAATTTGTATTTTTTGATTCTGAAGAAAAACAAGCCAAAAAATAATCTATCAAAATGAATTTGGAGTTTTTACAAAAAATATGTAAAGGTAATATGATTAAAAAAGGGATCGTCCAATTGAAATTACAAATTTGGTGTAATTTTTGTTGAACTAAACAAATGTTAGGCCAATCAATCGGAATTATAATACATACGAACTACCCCTAAAATTGATACTACAAGAGACAAAACTTGTAGGTGCGGGCCTGATTGAGTTTAGATACAATATATATCGATATCAGCTATTGATTGTTTAAAAAATCAATTGTTAAGTTATCAATACTCCATAAAAGGGCCTTGAATGATAATTGTTCTATCTCTTATGGTTCAAAGTATAAAGTTGTTCAAAATTCCCTTTTGTAGAGTGGAAAAATTAATGTTCTATGAAAAACGAAAATGCACTTTTCACAATATGCTGAAGTATCCGCCTGTTTTTGAAATTTCAAATTTCAATTTCAAGCACACGAAACTTCAATCTGGGGTTTATATCACGAGTGCACCGAGTTTAATCGGTTGAAATGTGTGCTGCATATCCATGCTTAGCAAATGTATTGATTTTATGATAATTTGATAAAATCCAGAGATCGCAGGTCGAGGGATTTTATTTTAAATTATTATACACGAAAGCATTTGCTTGAAAGCAAAATTTTGAAAATCATGGAAATGCACGCATTTTGGTCGATTGAACTTGGTGAAGGAGGGATATATGTTGAGATTTTTTCCGGAAAACATATAACACGAGTCCTTCAAATTTTATCGATAAATTTTCATTTTCCACGAACATTTTTTATTTGTTTGAAAACAAACCGATTCGTGTGAATGCTTTTGGTCCAAAAAGAAGAAGTTTGAGTGATAAGCAAATGAAAATTTTTGGCTGTAAAACCCTGTGAAAACAGTCTAGCCTTCAACTTTTTAATCGGTTATCCGCATTATATCACTCATAGGAACTTTAAACATAAAGCAAAAAAAAGAAGATATGAATGTTATGTATTCCATTCAAATTCAGTGAGCTTGTTATTCAAATTGGGCAAGGAAAAGGGACTTCTGAGTTATAGAAAGGAGAGCAACTGTTTTAGATAAACTCTTTCTTTTTGTGAATAGAACGACTGTGTATAATATACTCGTAACAGCAGGAAGTGATTGCTGAATATTTGATGTTACTCATTCCATAGAGATTTGGATTCCTCTCCTTTTCTTGATTCTTATGAGAAATAGCCAAAAAATAGTTTCTCAAACTCCATTCTATCCACAAAAAGATTCAAGTTCCTAAACACATACAAATATCCAAATTTGGCAAAAAAAATACTGCGTTTTCCATTTTCATTGTTGAATTGCGAACTAGAACTGAATTTCACAAATGCAGAAATTTTTGTTTCATTATTTCCTTCTGTAATCGTCAAATGTCTTATGAAACGACTTTCAGTAGCTCAACGATTTTTTTCTTCTCTTTAAGAAGTCTCAACAACTGATGTCTTATATTACCGATATTTTTCGGGTACATAAGTGCTATTTCAATCTACCAGAGATTGAACTTTGACCTTCATCGTTTCTCAATCGTGAATCTGATCCTAATCTTTGGTCGTGTGGATCCAACTCGGAAAAATATTTTTTTATTACGCTGTTGCTATCATTCATATCCAATGATCGAGGTCCTTGGGATAGAATGAAATGGGATTGAAGTAAATCATTCAGAGGAGGTACAAAAAGTAGATGTAAAAGTACTGTTTTGAACGTCATCATTTTGTGGTGGATCAATATTTGTTCCGTAGTTTTCTGGGTTTCAAACCTACCACAATCTGAGAAATAAAAATTAATATTGAAATCTATACCGATGTAAGAGGGCAGATTCAATCTACCCGGAAAAGTTGCTGCATCCATTAGAAACAGTTCTTTCTGAATAAAACAAGTCCAGTTTGTCAGCAACTTCTTGTATATCTCAAATTTTGCCTAGCCAAAAAATAATAAAAACTAATATAAATTATGAAAAAACTTATCGTTAACGTTTCGGAAACTAAATCCGTTTCTGTTCTCAAAACTTCGAATGCAAATCTCTCTTGATGGCAATCTTCCTTGCGTCTAGGTCTGAGTTTTCTTACTAGCTGGCTATCATCACTGGAGATCGAGGATTGAAGGTGGGATTTATGGGTTCATTAGTGATTATGGCAGGATCAGGGATCGGACGGTCGATGGAAGGTTCAAACGGATTAGTTCCCAAGTCGGAGTAAATAGAAGTATGTCGGACCAAGAGAGGTTTCCAGGTATTGGGGAGTCTTTGAGAATCGTCGCGTTTATTGAGGCAGTTGGGACGTTTTTCGATTTCAATGGCTTCACGGGTAACTCTGGTTTGGAGGGTTTTGGCTGTGGCAATGGTTTTGGTGTTTTTGAAATCTATTTTGTGGCCTGATTCTTAAAACGCGACGATTCTCAAAGACTCCCCAATACCTGGAAACCACTCTTGGTCCGACATACTTCTAATTACTCCGACTTGGGAACTAATCCGTTCGAACCTCCCATCGACCGTCCGATCCCTGATCCTGCCATAATTACCAATGAACCCTTAAATCCCACCAACCTTCAATCCTCGATCTCCAGTGATGATAGCCAGCTAGTAAGAAAACTCAGACCTAGACGCAAGGTCACTAAGTCTTGAAAATGGCTCCGAAATGGGAGCCGGAACGTAGACAAGTAAATCATTCCAGACGCGGATCAACCGGAAGTTCCAGCCAGCACATTTCTAACCGCGGAAGCCTAGCCGATCAAATATATATATATATATAAATGTGACTTCACGCTGAGGTCTCAATCTGCCTACTCCCCAGGTCTCGTCACGAGTTCTTTCTAAGGTTGAGACCTTAAGGTCCAATATACACGTATAGACATCAAAACTCACCATCAATTCAACAGAGATTTTGATATCTTCAAGCAATACTAGTTCACTCATTGGACATCAAGTCTGAACGAATGAGATAATTGTACTTGAATATTCTGTTGAATTGGAGTATACAAAGTAGCTTCCAACGTAGATAGGTTAAACAAATATTTGTATATGTATATGCCAGATAGCGCTGTAATTGGTTCATTGGCCGCCTATTCATAGGAGAACACAAAATGCCACTGCTGCCATATCTAAGACCGGTCAACGCTATAAAAAAATTAACAAGAAAAAAATTTTTTTTAGGATTCTGTAATGATGAGTTTCCAGTATTATGATTGTTCCCTCAAACAGGGGAGGAGTAGAATTATATGAAAAAGCAGTGCTGCATTTCCAAACAGCGGACAACATGGCGGCGGCAGCGTTTGAAAGTCGCCCTCCGCGCAACCGATTTTGGGTTTCAAAAACTTCGCATATGATATGCGATTTCATCTGTTTACACAATTAACGCCACGTAAAATCCATTGTTCGTGGTAGTGGCTGACGTATTTCAATAATACAAATCGAAAAAACCAGCCGATTGTGGAGGGCGACTTTCAGACGCTGGTGCCGCCACTGCATAAAGCAGCACTGCTTTTTCATTTAGCCCTACCCCTCCCCTGTCTGTAGTAACAATCACGGTACGGAAGACCCATCATTACAGAAAGCTAAAAAAAATTTTTTGGCGTTGGCCGGTTTTCACATGGCTGCAGGGCCATTTTGTGTTCTCCTATGAATGTAATATTGAAATATATGTATTACTTCTGGGAGGCCTATAGGTTTAGTGTCGTGGCTTCTTAGACTAATATATTAGAATGGGAAAATAAATGCATGACTTAGCTAGCCGCAAAGAAAGCTAGTCAACTTTTCTCAAGTGAAAGAAGTAATCACTATTTTAGAAGATGGTGATTCATTCATTCACATTCGACTACTAGTAATGCACATCTCATATTTCTTGGTTGATGTAATGTTCTGTGAACCCCCCTTCAATAAAATTACCTTCTCGTCCCACCCCGCGACGCCTATGAGGAACGCATGAATTATTGAAGGCACAGGGGCCTGATTCTCAAATGTCTATTACCTTCTGTCGCATGCGACAAAATATCCCCATCTCTTTTCAATGCAAGAATAATCAAAGCGACGCACTGATTTTGTCGCATGCGACATTGAATGTCGACGTTTCAGAATCAGGCCCCAGATCAAACAGAACTCCCTGCTACCTGTTGCGCGATGCGATTGTTTTTTCCAGTTATTTATTTTATCATCGTCCTCGAAGTATGATAACGAATTGGCGAAGTGAATAGTTCCAATATATTCAGTTTGAGACAATTGCGGTGAGAATCGTCATGGGATTCATAAGTATCGGTTTCTCCATTTTCCTAGTGATACTGATCGGAATCAAAGTTCGCAATAAATTGAAGCAGAAATGGTGCAAGAGCAAAGTGTGTTTAGTTGGGAAAACTGTCATCGTGACAGGTGCAAATACAGGTAAGGCCAGTGAGAAACTTTTAGTTACTGTTTGAACGTCATTATTATGTGGTGGATCAGTATTTTTATGGGTTTGTAACCTACCACAATCTGAAAAAATGAGAATTAATATTGGAATCAATACAAGTGTAGAAGGGCAGATTTTTCATCTACTTCGAAAAGTTGCTGCATCCATTGAAAAACCGTTCTTTCTGGATAGAACAAGTCCAATTAGTCAGCAACTTCTCGTATATCTCAAATTTTGCCTATCATTGAGATATACGAAAAATTGCTGAGTAATTGGACTTGTTGTATCCAGATAGGGGTAGATTAAAAATCTGCCCTTCTACACTTGTGTAGATTTCAATATCAATACTTATTTTTCCAGATTGTGGTAGGTTACAAACCCAGAAAACTGATGAACAAACGTATAGTATATTGAAAAAATATTTTCTTTGAGTTATCCGTACCGAATCATATCATGTAATACAAATAGAGATAACTATTATCTATACCTCTTTATACATATAAAACAATTGATAACGTCAAGTTGTTTCTCGGATTAATCACTGTTAATATGAAAATTGAAGAACTATGGCCTGGATGAATTCCAGATGAAATCGAGATTGTCGAGCAAGTGTAGTCTCGTTGAATTAATAAATAATAGTTTGAAAAACTAAAAAAACACGCTTTTATAGCTAACCGAACTAAAAAATAGAAAATAATTTTTAATTACAAAGAGTTTATATTACGGTAGTAGAAGGCTAAACAATCATTCATAGTCAATCAGCTCAAAATAAAATTATAATAAAATTTAAGTAATGAACAGAATAAAGTAATTCAGAGTAAAATCGTGGGGTGCTTGATATATTATATATTACAATTATTCTATCGGTTATTATCTTTGAGAGGAGACTTATGAAATGTAGTGAAATGCACCCCACGCTTTTTACTCTGAATTACTTTATTCTGTTAATTACTTAAATTTTATTATAATTTTATTTTGAGCTGATTGACTATGAATGACTGTTTAGCCTTCTACTACCGTAATATAAACTCTTAGTAATTAAAAATTATTTTCTATTTTTTAGTTCGGTTAGCTATAAAAGCGTGTTTTTTGAGTTTTTCAAACTATTATTTATTTTTCATTTTTTAGTTCAATTTATCAATTAGTTTCTAGTGGAATCTCATCATTTCATTTAAAGCTTCACTATTGCATGGGGTACTTCCTGTTAACTTAGAGCAATCAAGTTCTTCAATCCGAATACCGTCTAAAGATCTTACATGACTAAGTGCTACATAGGCTTGTCCAGCAGCAAACAATCGCGAGCCTAGATAAATTACTGCATGATCAACTGTACAACCTTGCATCTTGTGAACGGTCGAAGCCCAACTCAGGATTATTGGCAACATTCGTCTTTCAGCAGTTCCGTGGCTGTATTTCGCTGGGAACTATATTATATGTTACATAAATATCATATACAGTAATTTGCATGTATCAGACTCATGTGCACCTACGCATGTAAGAAAAGGAATGAACATTGTGAGAACGCAACTACCCTAAAAACGTTTCTGCCTCCGTTGTGCTGTGCCGAGTGCCCGAACAAAAGAACGAAAGAGTAAGTCCGAAACTGCAGGCATGCGCAGAACGCGCGCTAGCTCTATCTTTTTTACTCCACTACAGAGGATCTATAAAAGAATTTATTAATCCTGGTGGTCCTTATAAGGATAATGGAAAACTATGATCAAATTATTAAAGTTTCAAATTAATCAGACTTCTGGAAATTGGTGAAAATTATGCTCCAAGATTCCGTTACATACATAGTTACAACCCAAGCTAATAAAAGCGTGTTAAAAAAGTGCTCTCAGTTCACTTTTTGGTTTCAGATAGATCCAAATATGCATGAAAAACAATTTGCCAATACATTGGACCTGTTTCTTATACTCATCCTGATATTTATCAGATCAAAATCCACTCCCCCTTGGGTAATTCTGATCACACTTTGATTTCAACAACTTGTTCGTATTTGGCTCTAATGAATGGTAAGTTACCCTCTCGTCATGTCTGGCATTGCAAGTCAACAGACTGGGGCGGTCTCCGATTGTTTTTATCCGATTTTCCTTGGAGAAGGGTCTATTTTTCATCTGGTGATCCCACTCTATGTGTCCAAGATATCTCTGATACCATCATTCTGGAAATGGAAATATTCATTCCAAGTAGTACAAAGACACCACTGTCTGAGCAACCATGGTTCAATACAAGCTGCTCTAAGGCTTTCGCATCGTTTTAGTTAGATTATCTGATTGCCCCCTTTTCAAATCTTCCGTCCATGCTCTTGAATATACAATATAAAAGTAAAAGTAGTAAAATGCACATAAGGAACAAAAAAATACAATTCACTCATGAATCCACTAGCACAAAGGTCGTTGTCACAACTGCAGACGCATAGCTTACCAGGTAAGCGGACAGAGAGAGTGTTGACCTATGACGTATCACAAAAGCTAAGCGTTCGCGCTTTCTACAGTTTCAGATGTATGTGAAATTACAACTACTTGGTCTTTTTGAATGGAAGACTAGTGTATTTGGATACAAGACTACTGTGACAAAGATTTTTCAAAACCTATTAACAGTTTTCAGCTATAAATAAGCACAATTCAGTTCCTTTGCATAATTGTGAAAAGAGTGAAATCTCTACTCAAATGAACTATCACTCAATACTTCGAATCGTATTTCGTCGGAAATAAAATGTGACCTTGTCTGGCGATTTGCCCTAATAGTCCAATCAAATAAACTATTTTCATAAAATTTTCGCCTACCCGAAAAGTAGCTGTGGATTCCGGCAGACACAGGTGTCCTTATTATCCCCTAAAGTTTGCACCAGATTCTGTCCGTGCGTTTAGCAACAATCAGCGGTTGAATGCCGGAAATCATTTTTTTTTTATTCTTTGTTTATATAATGAAAACTATTGGTCGTATAAAAAAAAAGTTGAATTGAAAGTTGTAGATAATTGAAAAATCTATCGATGAGCGTTGGCCCGATGTCAATATTCTAATTTGTTGCTTAACTACTGCGCTCGGAATTTTAAAAAAGGCGTTTTTTCCATTATTCTATTAAAAAATGTTGAAATGCATTTGGGGGTTGCAACTGTGAATTCGGGAAGCTTTCAACTAGTAGAAACCACAGTTTCAATTTGGTTGAAAAACAATTGATAGATTAGCAACAATCTAATTTGTTACTAAAAAAGTGTCCCACTAGATTGTTATTTCTTGCCCTACGGATAATCGTAGAGTAATGAACGAAACAGTTTTGGATAGTCAAAGAGTTGAACTACAAACTATCATTTTTGGAAAATCGATTTTTGAAATGTGATACCTTCAAAAATGGCGTCAAAAAAACAACGTTATTCAAACTGAAAAACAATGAGGAAAAAATGGTCGTATCAAAATGCCACAAAATGCATTGGAAAGCTACGATTCTTCTACGAATTTTGCCGACCTGACTTTTGTTCCAAGATGATTACGAGCCGAGATAACACTTTTTTTAATTCAATTCCCCCTCCCTTCGTTTATTTATATGAAGCAACGAGACCTTGACGACTGCACAGAGAAAGAGTCATATTATCCATAGAAACCAGCAGAATTTGTTTTCCATAATTATTTATCGTATTTATTGATGGGAGCATTGGAGGTTCTTCCGGAACCGTTCGACGCGCCGCGTGGTGGGGGAAGCAGGAGGGAAAGATACAGCGCTAGGCGGCCAAAAGATTCGATCGCGTGAAATAAACTGTTCAAGAACCCAAAATGACGATTTTCGCCTACCCGAAAAGTAGCTGTGGATTCCGGCAGACACAGGTGTCCTTATTATCCCCTAAAGTTTGCGCCAGGTTCTGTCCGTGCGTTTAGCAACAATTAGCGGTTGAATGCCGTCAATAATATTTTTTTTTTGTTTTTTGCTTATATAATGGAAACTATTGGTCGGTTGAAAAAAAAAATAATTGAAAATTTTAGATAATTAAAAAATCTATCGATCAGAGTTGGCCCGATGTCGATATTCTAATTTGTTGCTTAACTATTGCGCTCGGAATATAAAAAAGGCGTTTTTTCCATTATTCTATTAGAAAATGTTGAAATGCATTTGAGGGGTGCAACTGTGGATTCAGGAAGCTTTCAACTAGTAGAAACCACAGTTTCAATTTGGTTGGAAAACAATTGATAGGTTAGCAACAATCTAATTTGTTACTAAAAAAAGTGTCCCACTAGATTGTTATATCTTGCCCTACGGATAATCGTAGAGCAATGAACGAAACGGGTTTGGATAGTCGAAGAGTTGAACTACAAACTCTCATTTTTGGAAAATCGATTTTTGCAATGTGATACCTTCAAAAATGGCGTCAAAAAAACAACGTTATTCAAACTAAAAAACAATGAGGAAAAAATGGTCATATCAAAATGCGACAAAATGCATTGGAAAGCTGCGATTTTTCTACGAATTTTGCCAACCTGACCTTTGTTCCACGAAAATTAGGAGCCGAGATAACACTTTTTATTTATTTAATTCCCTCTCCCTTTGTTTATTTATATGAAGCAACGAGACCTTGACGACTGTACAGAGCAAGAGTCATATTATCCATAGAAACCAGCAGAATTTGTTTTCCACAATTATTTATCATATTTATTGATGGTAGCAGTGGAGGTTCTTCTGGGACCGTTCGACTTGCCGTTCGCGTGAAATAAACTGATCAGAGCCCAAAATGACATCGCGCTCTGTAATCTCGGGAACTACTGGACGGATTTTATTTATTTCTTTTTAATTTGTACTAGTGCATCGAGATATGATCGAATATCACTGTGGCTTGCCCGGATTGTTTTCGGAAATTCCTCAAATCACAAATAATTCAATTTTAACGCTGCAAATTTAGTGTTAGGGAATAAATATATTTTTTGGAAGGTTAATAACATCGTGACATAGGAAGTGAATGTTGACTTGAAATAGGATTGTTTCGTAGAAGGATTGGAAAAGTATAAATGTATATTGATTCTAATAAAAAAATTATTTTCTCTTCGTAAATATTCACATGTCCTTACTATACATACATTGAAAGCATTTGTGTACTCTCATTACAATTTTGGTCGCTTATTTGCGATAGTATATTCAATTTCGCACGCATCGCTCTCATCCTCATCATTTTCACTGTCGAGCACACATTCGCCATAATCAATCAAACTGTAGCTTTGTACTGGAACATTTGATTTACCTATAAAGATTTTATGCTCGTCCGAAAATTCTTGATCAATATCTGAGTTTTCAACAATTTTTTTTTCAACGTTCGTGCATGTTTCACCACGGCAACTATAACAAAGACTCCATGTTTTCTACAACCTCACGTAGCTCTCTTGCACCCTTTTGTGCATCGACAAGTAATTTGTCTCTACATATCCTCAGGTAAAAGCTTTTCGGTTGAGTAAACAAGCTGCAAACCATTCACAAATGTAAAATACATTTTTTTATTAGAATCAGTATACATTTATACTTATTTAATCCTTCTACGAAACTATCCTATTACAAGTCAACATTCACTCCCTATGTCACGTCGTTATCAACCAAAAAATATATTTATTCACTAAATTTGCAGTGTAAAAATTGAATCATTTGTTATTTGAGGGATTTCCGAAAACAATCAACGTCAAGCCGTAGTGATATTCGATCATATCTCGATGCACTAGTAGAAATTGAAAAAAGTTAAAATCCGTCTAGTTGTTTTCCGAGATTACAGAGCGCGAGGTCATTTTGGGCTCTGATCAGTTTATTTCACGCGACGGCCGCCTAGCGCTGGATCGCTCTCTCCGGCTTCCCCCTCCACACGGCACGTCGAACGGTCCCAGAAGAACCTCCACTGCTCCCATCAATAAATATGCTGAATAATTGTGGAAAACAAATTCTGCTGGTTTCAATGAATAATATGACTCTTGCTCTGTGCAGTTGTCAAGGTCTCGTTGCTTCATATAAATAAACAAAGGGAGGGGGAATTAAATAAGAAAAAGTGTTATCTCGGCTCGTAATTATCTTGGAACAAAAGTCAGGTTGGCAAAATTTGTAGAAAAATCGCAGCTTTCCAATTCATTTTGTCGCATTTTGATACGACCATTTTTTCCTCATTGTTTTTTAGTTTGAATAACGTTGTTTTTTTGACGCCATTTTTGAAGGTATCACATTTCAAAAATCGATTTTCCAAAAATGTGAGTTTGTAGTTCAACTCTTTGACTATCCAAAACTGTTTCGTTCATTGCTCTACGATTATCCGTAGGGCAAGAAATAACAATCTAGTGGGACACTTTTTTTAGTAACAAATTAGATTGTTGCTAACCTATCAATTGTTTTTCAACCGAATTGAAACTGTGGTTTCTACTAGTTGAAAGCTTCCCAAATTCACAGTTGCAACCCCCAAATGCATTTCAACATTTTTTAATAGAGTAATGGAAAAACGCCTTTTTTGGAATTCCGAGCGCAATAGTTAAGCAACAAATTAGAATATCGACATCGGGCCAACGCTAATCGATAGATTTTTCAATTATCTACAACTTTCAATTCAACTTTTTTTTGATCCGACCAATAGTTTTTATTATATAAGCAAAAAACAAAAAAAATAATGATTTCCGGCATTCAACCGCTAATTGTTGCTAAACGCACGGACAGAATCTGGCGCAAACTCTAGGGGATAATAAGGACACATGTGTCTGCCGGAATCCACAGCTACTTTTCGGGTAGGCGAAAATCGTCATTTTGGGCTCTTGAACAGTTAATTTGATTGGATTATAAATAAACTATTAAGTTGGATGGGATGGGGGTGAAGGACGCCTATGGTCCTCACTGGGGTTTTCAATTGAATAAACGACCACATTTTTCTTTATCCAAAGACTCAGAACATAATAATATGGGTGTATCTGATTATTCCATTTTCGCATATTTTCTGAAAATTATATTTGTTAGGTTGAAAATAATATGATTTATGTTTCGGAAACATAGTATAATAGGGGTGGTTGAAACGCCTGAAATGTGCGAATTGAAATGAAAAATAATTTTTATCCACGACTGTTGTATAATGTACCTATTATACGTTTTTTTGCCCGACCTCAATAATGCCCAGTATTCACTAGTGAATAATGGGTGATTATTCCCTACTGTCAAATGCTCCTTTGATTTAGCTATAATATTATTTTGTTTTGCTACAAACAATCGGTTTTTGAAATTTCATCGTGTAAACCACCAAATATTTTCTATTCAGTTCTGTAACTACATATAAAAAAAGGCAAGGAGCGTCTACCCGGAGCTATATCAACGATTATGAATGTGCGTATCATATCGAAATAGCGTTTGAATCCAAACAAACTTGTCTCAAACCTGTTAACAGTATTATGCTAAATATTTATGAGAATAAAATAATAATGTTTCTAAGAATGTGTACCTATGTGATGATGTAACAAAATTTTTCACTTAATATTACACGAGTTTTTTGTCGAAGTAAACTTGACATTGCGATGGGAATTTTGTTGCCTGGCAACTCAACGAGAACGAAAACTGACTCTGAAAAATAGTCCAGCAGCCACCGCCTGATTTTTCGAATGATTAATAACAAGCTGAATCTCCGTGAGTAGGTTCGGTTTGACGAGACACCCAAGTTTTTCCTCTGTGAAAATTCTCGTTAGAGGTAGCTAACGTAGTGCGCAGGTGTGAAACATGTCGATTCGGCGGGGTATCGAAATTGTCGGACTGATAGTGATTATTTTATTCACATATTGAGATAATTGGATAATACACTCGGAAAAACAATTGTCCTACAAAATGGATGGTTTGACTGGAGCGTCCTCCACTCCGAATATATCGAAAAAAACGAGGTCATAAAAATTATCAACAACCAGCTGTTTTTTTTATGCAGCTTAGTAAATACTTGTATAATGAAATGGCCACATAGTCCTACAAATTTAGTGGCACGTTTTCCTAGTCCTACGCTTGGAAGTTGTCGATACCACGGTAACACGGTAGCTACCTCTAACGAGAATTTTCACAGAGGGAAAACTTGGGCGTCTCGTCGAACCGAACCTACTCACGGAGATTCAGCCTGTTATTAATCACTCGAAAAATCAGGCGGTGGCTGCTGGACTAAAAGTTACTAGTCCGTAGGACGAGTAATTTTTTCTTGCAGTTTTTTGAGTTAATTTGTAATTCGGTACGACAATTTAATGTATACCGTTTAGTTTATTGAATTCAACGGAAAATTACAATTGTTAAAAACACAATTCTCATATTTCATTTTCACAGATGAGATATGAGATATACTCTTTGACAACGCAAGTGAAAAATTTACAAAGACGCCATCAAGGATTTGTTTACAATTCTGGTTGCCATGCTTTCAAGAGTTAGGTTCCGTTTTGTCGCTGAAAATATAATGATAATGACAAAATCACGGCGGCTTATGGGATATTTCATACATGAGTTAAATTGTCAACAGAAAAACTGAAACAAATGTTTTACTTGTGGTGGATAAAGTATAGTATTCTACTCGCCTATAATGGCTAGTATTCTCTCGGTGATTTAGGCCATCATTATACGCTGGTTGAATAATATACTATTTTTGTAACAAAAAAAAACATTTCCCAGATTCATCAAATATCACTTTCAGGAATTGGATATGAAACTGCGCTCGAGTTTGCGAAAAGGGGGGGCACGTGTCATTTTGGCATGTCAAAATGAAAGCCGAGCTGAAGCTGCCAGAAAAAAGATAGTGAAAGAATCACTGACTGATAATGTGGTGGTCAAGATTATCAATTTGGCCTCGTTAACATCGGTACGGAATTTTGCAAAAAATATTCTAGAGACTGAGGAAAGGCTGGATATATTGGTGAATAATGCTGGAGCTGTTGGTTTGGAACATTCAATGACAGAAGATGGGTTGCAATTGCAAATGCAGGTTAACTACTTCGGACCAGTTTTATTAACCATGCTGTTGATTGGTAAATATTGAATAATAAAGCTTTTCATGGATATCAATTGGACTAACACAAACTGATATTATTTACAATAGGCGCTAACAAGGTTAGCATCTTCGGGAGAAAAAACTGATGATCAGCATCTTCATGAGAAGGAAACCAATCATCAGTCTGGTGTTGAGGTAATTGATATCTACAAACGTTCTCTACTTCCACATCAAAGGTTTCAATCATCAGAAATTCAAAAGTTTTTTCACTGGGCCATTTCAAGAATGTCCGATTCGTTTCGAAGATACAAGTTGAAACCCATATTTGACCTAACCAATTTTGATAGTTTTCAAATAAATTACGAAATCGATATGAAATGTTATTATGGTCATTGAACTCTAATCAGAAAAAGATAATTAGATTAAATAATTCCGATCCGACACATTTTTGACAGGGTAGTTTCCCACACCACTTCTATGTTTATTCCACTGAGAAATATGAAAGATATGTTTTCTTTTTATGAAAATGATTGGTAGTCAATGAGAAAAAGATTGGAGTTTTGCAACCAAGCTGGAGGTGGTCATTTTGAATAGTTCTTGTAGATCTTCAACAAGTAACTTTTTGTATCAAATGTTGTAAGTGAAAAATTGCTCATCTCTCTGATTTCGAAACAAAACGACTTCTCAGGAATCATCAGGGTCTTGATGGGGAATTGAGAAATACGTATTTTTACACTTTTTCTCCAGGTGTGAGTGTGGTCTGAGTATGTGTCATGGAAAGAGCAAACAGATTGTGAATAAAATTGATTTCAGGCATATTGAAAAAGTCCGCACCAAGCAGGATAATCAACGTCTCATCATTAGCAGCCAAATATGCCAAATTGACGCCTGAAAACCTGAACACATATCCAGGACGAGCATTGAATTATTCCAATAGCAAATTAGGGAATATTCTTTTCACTATGAGGTTGGCAAAACACTTGGGAATCTCTGGAGTTAGTGTATTTTCATTACATCCAGGAACAATAAATACCGAAATACTGAGGAGGGTTCCTTCTGTCGTGATGTTGGCATGCAAGCCAATTGTCAGTTTATACTTCAGAGTAAGTTTAACATGAAAAGTAATTCATCATATGATGGAAAACAATAATGTTCATTGTAAATTACATCACAGTAATATCCAACAAATATGCTTAAGGATTATTGTCAATTATTAAACGTTGTGATATTATCAACTATCGTTGTCCTAGCCTGTCAACTTCGTGCAAAATATTATATTACTTCTCAGTATGTCCTTCTACTTTTGAAGTTGAGGACATCTCAGATTCCTACATCTTTCGTTCCGATCATTTTTGAGTTCGACAATATTTCGAAATTCCAATGTAAAAGTCCGTTACCATTGTAGCGTACAGAAATGGAAGTTTGCGGCCAAGGCAGGACAATCTTGAGGCCACTGAAAAGATTCGAGAACATTTATGGTATGAACAATATTTTTCATACAGCCATCAAAATCATTTACCACACAGATAACTGCAAATATCATTCATCAACAGCGAGACTATCCTGTCACTGGGAAACATGATTATTTTCTATTTCGTGCCAAGAAATTCTCGTTATCTTGGAATAAAGTTCGCCTGTATGTAGCTTGACATCGAAACATTCACAGAAACTTCTTGATTCTATTCAGAGAAAGGCAATCCATCTTGTTGGTGATTCTTCGCCTAAAGATCGCTCACTTCATTGGAAAATCGTAGAAGAGTTGGAGACTTGTCTCTCTTCTATAGCTATTTTCACGGTCGGTGCTCTTCAATCGTTCCACCCTTGGCAGTATCTACACGGATGACTCGTCGTGTACAGAATTCCCACTCCTTTGTTGTGAATTTGGAGTCCTGTCGAACCTCTCTTGCTAAAGGATCTTTTTTCAATAGAACAGCTGAGCTTTGGAACTCCTTGCCGAAGGAGGTCCTTCCTGAGGCTTACAAACTTTTAACAAAAATTTAAAGTTTGTAATAATTCGTAACAGGCCTAGTTGAAATGTCAAATGCCAATTTATCAGAGTAGATTAGCTTGAAATCTAATTTTTCGATAAATTAGAAGCGTTCTATAATTTCTTCTTCTTCATATCTATATGCCCATGTTGAGCTCAAGGGATATTTTCCTCGGGGCAAAACCAGCTTTCTTCGTGCATTGACTCGGAGATAAAAAAGCCAAAAGTCAATGCTGCAAAAATGACAGGATATTTTAAGTGGTTTTGAAATCAAGAGAGACCGTTCATGTAGGCGTATCAAATCATTGGGATTTCAAATTGAAATCGTAGCGCCACTTTGCAAAAACAGATTTGCACCACATCGACAACAACTATTCCTATTGAAGGTTAGGATTTTGACATTCGAAAATTTAAATACGTTAGTGATTCTAATATTTTGTTTTTCATCCTTCCATATGAATGTTAATCATGAATTGTGTTTGATGAAGATATTAGATATAATTTTCATCATATTCCGGAATTTCAAATAATTATCACAGCGCCAGTTCGACCAAGGCCCCAACTTAATTCCACCACATTGATATTGATTGAAACTGTTATCCAGAGGGCGTATCGATTCTCCTGAAATTCCTATCCGTTTGTTCGTCACGGATTCAGGAATATATGCTATGAAAATGATCTATTACTTTCCGAAAGTTTCGAATGCGCCTTTCTGAAAACAGGAATTTGATATTTATTCATTTAACGTAACCTCAATCCTGCCTCTAGCGCAATCTGCCTCGAGTTTTCCAGAATACATGCTATTGATAGGACCATTTCAGATCGAATAGAATACAAACAATCCTGGCACTCGAGTTATAATCATCAATCAGGTGCAACCAAAGATTTTCGTGGAAATATATGCGAAAACAATGCACTACATACCCAAATCCATGTTGTTCCTAGTACAAGTGATCATCCTCTTTGCAAATTATTCCAACTTGACACGAGGTACATGAATCGATTTATATGGAACGATTCAATGAAATTCCACATTCCCGACAAACCCTACTCAAAACATAAATACTGGAGTCAATTTGAACTAGCGTCGGACGAAACCAGCGTTGATATCCATTTCCAAATAATCAGAGAGGTCCACTGGTTGATTCATCGTCTAATGTTAGAAATCTAATCTCATTTCATATGTATATATATATCAGGTTAGGAGTCTATGACATGTCCTGCGGACAATATCCAATTTTTTGTATATGTCAAACGGGAAGATCATTCAGCACACATATCAAAGAACATAGATTTAGATTTCAATATGAAAAAACAAATTCTATTTATGCATCCCACCTTATCACAGAGGGTCACTCACGAGTTCAACCATTATTTCAAAATCCGGCATTGGAGGGTGGAGGTTGGAAACTCTACCTCGTTGAAAATGTGTGAATCAATAGGGGGGAAATTCGGCCTATTGATTGAATGATCAGATTGAATTGAATTAGGCTCCCTTCTCAAATATGTTCCCGCCCTATAGAGATAATCACTCAATCAACCAGTAATTTGTGAGAATCGCGCAGAAAACTGTTGCAATTTCTGACGAAACTCATTTTTTTTCTTATAACACTATATTAGATATATTGTTCATTTATATCGTTGTATGAAGAGGAGACAATATCAAAGATTCTTCCGATAATCGTGAAAATGTCCACAGGAAAGCTGTCAAATACAAGGGATACTTATTGGATACAAAAGAAACTGAAGAGAACCAAATCGTTTTTCGAATGATCTACCTGTTAAAAATCAAACACAATTCACGTCATTGACTGACAATTTATTGTGTTATTTTCACTAGACATTTTACGAAAGTGCTACACGTGTTTTACTATAGAATAGCTTTTTCGAGCGTGTTATAGTATCTTAGTGTTAAACAAATCAAATCGAAATTTGCTTTATTGTCGAAGATCAAACAACCTATTGGCAAAAGCTAGCTGGATTATGTAAAATTACGTACTGCATAAATGATAAATATAAACATATTACACGATGAAACACAATTTAATCTTTACGTCAGCTACAAAAACCAATTCATACTTCAATCTTGAACTTTGTGTCCTGAAATATCGCAGTCACAACTTCAGATCACTCCAAATAGTATAGGAGAGCCCACGATGCTAAATCGGGATTCACTCGAGCGTCATAGAGACCTATACACCGCGGGCATATCTGACAGACGACAGTAAATGACATTTGTCAATCCAGCCTGCTGGACAAACAAACCTGATTTACCTATGCTAAGTGTGTGTTCATGTCATATTTTAAAATCTTTTTTCTCAATAAAGGCTCAATTTTGTGCGATTGTGAAATGTGGAAGTAATAGCGGCAGGCATGATGTTTCATTCCATCGATTCCCTTCTATTTTCGACAATAGAAAAAAAGATTAATTCTCTTGCTGAAAAGAGACGTGAATTGTGGATTCAGGCAACTAGAAGAGCAGATTTAACTTTTTATAAGTTGAAATGGGCAACAGTGTGTTCAAAACATTTTATAGGAGATATTTTCAAAGAATTAGGAAACATAGGCAACATAATTTTATTTATTTTTTTTATTTCAAGCAAGCCAAGTGCACTCAAAGATGTTGACAATATGGACTGGGTACCGAATCAATTACTTGGCTACAAAACAAATATCAATGCAGTTCAAAGTATTCAGAGATTGTATCGTAGGAAGCAGCGTGATAAAAATGAGATCGCAAATATTCCAGTTGATATGGATAAAATTGATGATAATTCTTTGTGTGAATGATCCAGCTGTTCAAAACTCAAATATTATTGATGAGCAAAATCAACCTCTGAATGATATAAATCAACCAGTTGAAGAAGTGGAACATGCACAAAACCCTGGTGAACACCTATGTCCCGATATTGATTTCGAGTTGCAGAATTGTTATCGTTAAATCCATCATCTCCGGGAAACTTTGCAGACTTAATCATTCACAATGGAAAGTTTAAAGCATAACTCATCTAAATGCCTTTTTTATACAGGATTGCCGTATGAAAAGATGGTTGTGGTTTATAATATTGTAGAGCCTTATATAACATACCCTAAATCTGTTCTTTCAAAATTATTATTTATTGAAGTACATTTTCAGTATTCTTTTCACAAGCTTCACTCCAATCCTTCCAATCCATTTAGATATAAACATATTGTATGAATCCAAACTTTTATAGCCTTTGAAGTCTTCTGTGCATGCACTCTCATATAGAAAATAGTTTATAATGTCGTACAACATGTCATGAAACTTTAGGAAAGCTTTTGATTACTACAATCCCCAAATTTCAATAAATAAGGATCACATCCATCACTTCCCTTCAGTTTCTCTAAATATCTCTTCTGGATATCCATAGACAAGGTGTTGAAATAATCACTCTTATCAGCCATTTCACATACAATTTCCTTGCAAGCAGGAAGAATAATGAATATAGATTGCAATATATAGATATTTATATATGTCAGGTAGACTAAGGGTATACCCAAAATTAGGGTAAACGCGTAATTTCTTCATAATTACGATCATAATCTCATTAAATTACCATTGTTGCTTATGGAAGTACGGTTTGTTTGTCCAGCAGGCTGATTGAAAGTTGTCTTGTGACGTCACATGCCCGCCGTCTATTGGGTTGCGAAGCTCAGATGATAAAAAGAAAAAAATGTTATATTATGTATAACTTCCCATCGGTGGAGGGAGCGGCTATAGACTTCCAAAAATGTAAAAAAAAAAAACTTTTGCATGGACATACTCGAGCGCGTCTGATATTGATATCATCTATGTCCTACATATTTTAAAAACTGTACGTATGTTAATCTGATTGTATCCATGATGGGGGTGGTCGTACGTAAGGGTTGAAAATGAAGGAGATGTTAAGTGAACCTGAAAAAAAGCTCCTATATAATAATCTGACGGTTTGGATGTGACGCAGACTCGCGGCCGTTATTAGAATGTGAAAAAAAATCGTCCTTTTGAAATACACAATCGCGTCAGATTAAGATATATATATGGTTCATCTTTACGCCCTAGATCTGGATGGATTTTAAATCATTGAACTTGCAAATAAGAAAAGTGTATGTTTTTTTTTGTAGAATACTTGTATTTATAAGAAAAAAATTACGAGCCATCAAATTTTTAAAATTTTAATACGTTAGATATTCGTTGTAAACAATAAAATGCCACCAACGAGTCTGTGTGATCAACTGGCATGGCATCATGGCAACAGAAACCATAGTGGGGACGGAGTGAGAGAGCAATAGATAGAAAAATAGAAACGTGGGGAGGGGAATATAAGCATCACCTAGCTGCACGTATTAAACTCTATCGATGAATTTTTATTATTTCGATTTGTGGAAATCGTCAGACTATGAATTTTTCGCAATTCTTGAATTATCCCTTTCAAAATAAAAATTAAATAAGCCACGCTCGAGAATGTCGAGATGACGTTTTTCTACGACATTGTAGCCCTCCTCCTTCTTCAGGTCACTCTCGAAATGTCAGATTAGTGGAATATACACGTTTCAAGATGTAACTAACTCACCCTACTTTAATCTTACGTGCTCGAGAATTTCGGATGATCAATTTTTTTTAATAATCTGATCGTTTATCCTTGACAAGCAGCCATATATATATATATATAGTGGAAGTACTTAACCGGGTAAGTACAAGGTATCCCCTGTATATTAATCTGTCGCGCTTTGGTTAATCCCAAAGTCCCCGCTTGGGCTCCCCTATTAAAACTACTATCGAAGAATTCTAAACTCGAACCGTATAATAATCCTGATCATACACGTGAAAACTTTTGATTGCGTAAATTATCTGTTTCCAGACTCCTGAAGAGGGTGCTCAGACAACTTTACACGCTTCGTTGGAACAGGGTATAGAACAATTTTCTGGAAGGCATTTCGAAGAATGCGCCTTGGTGCCCACATATGAGAACGCAAAGAATGAGAAACTGATCGAAACTATTTGGGACAAAACTATGGAGTTAATCAACTATGATGGGGCGTCATCGAAACTGAAGTGATCCATCGCTGTATAGTCGCCTTCAGGAGAAATTAAATTGTGATGAGGGAAATCGATACTTGACTGTCACAATATATGTTTTGAATAAATTTTCTATCGTGTATTCTTCTTATTTTTCCTTTATTCAAATCATACAAGCAAGAACTAGAACATATCGTGTATACACAAATACTCAATCATGCTGCAGAAAATAATACACTTTCGGAAAAATTCTGCGGATCGAGGAAAGGTTGTCAATGTTATATTTTGGATCTGCCATGAGCGTTCAAAACGATCAACTGATCGTAATAATTATTATAATTAGAAATTTGTGGAATAACGAACATATTATCAGTAGTAATACCACAAGTGATTGAATTTTCGCGATAAGTCTGTCGATTCATTTTTGAACGAAACTGAATTGTTTCGAGAAAACACCACGAGTCCGCAGGACGAGTGGTGTTTTCTCGAATCAATTCAGTTGAGATCATAAATGAAAGACAGACTTATGAGATAAATTCAATCACGAGTGGAATTTTATTAGACTATTTCACAGAGTGAAAGATAATAGGTATTTTCGTTCATCGCAAAATCTGGTAAATTGCTTCCAAATGTACTCCTTCGATTTCCTCGTAGTTTTTGGTACATTTTTATCGATTTTTTCGTTGATTGATTCGATAGAATTCATCCCAAATCTACTCATTTTTGAATGCGTGCACAGCGTAATCACTTATATTTGACGTTTAACTGTCACATGCACTGTAAACAAATCTGAAAACACCGAACTTGATAGGCCAATCAGAGTCAAGAGTCAAGTTTGGTATTATCGGTAAGCCGAACTTGACTAGAGCTTCTGATTGGTTCATTTCGTAGGTGAGTGAAATAGTCGTTGAAATGGTATGGAAGTTGTTCATCAATCAATCATACTGAAATGGTCTTTGCCGTGCAAAAGGTGAAGTGATTCTGATTTTGGGATATGTTATTATGTTAGGGATTTCGACCTTGGGGATGGTGCACTCATTGAAAATGTTCGTTTCAAATTTGAAAACGACAAAATCCAAAGAAGAAATTAACGAATGAATGAGCCAATCAAACTCAAAATATATAGATGAGGCCTACTGGTAATACCACAATTGAAAACAACACGTTGTTAGCTCTCCTGTTGGTATGAAAATGAGTTAGCTTTGGATTTACAAAATATAATGATAATGTAACGAATAGCTACGAAACAACAGTTATCAATTATTAGGTAACGAAAAGTAGCAAATCATTTCTAAAAATAAGACTAAATGAGGATTGGAGATTTTTTTGAGGCGTTGAAGCTTGCCAAATTTCAAACAGAATAGAATAAGTAGTTTCTCAAAATACTGCTGTCGAGAGGTTCCCGCTTTCTGAAAAAATTGAGCAAGCAACTGGAATAACTCGCGAAAATAAGAAAGATATGAATATGGAAGACAGAGGGTCGCCAATTGTTTCAATAAGAGTGGACGCCAAAATTATTGTAGGTTATGTGAGAATTCAAAAACGGCAGAGTTTTTCCTGAAAGTATTTTCTGCTTATCATTCTTATCAAATATTTGTCTAGTTGAATGAAAAAACTGTATCACAAGTGTTTTTTGGAGTTAAGAATATTTATATATTTTTCATTTTCAAGATGGTAGAAAAATAAAAATCTTGAAGAATTACCTTGCACTTTTTGGAATTATATTGATTAATTCAAAGAAAAATGACTCTCATGCCGGCACAGATTAATTATAGAAATCGAACACACTCCTCAGCTTACTCTATCGTGAATGCTTTTGCAACTGATTTTGATAATGTATATTCTCATTGTATTGAACCTGTAAAGACGTCAACTGGAACTGTGCGGAATACATACCAAAGCACCAAAATCATCCTTATTTGATTTCGACAACAACACGCCATAAAATCACTGAAGCAGCAAACAAAATAAAAATAAACGGTTAATCGGCTCATATGGTATTCACGCTGGAAACGTAAAATTATTGATGAACAGTATATCCGTGCCGCTACAGATTATTTATGCCATGATAAAAAATTAGTATTGTCCCAAAATTTAAAAATTGTCAAAAGCTTTTTCTGTATTAAACTCTGGAAAGGTAACCAGTGTTGAAAATTACGTTAATATCAGGTTTTTCTGAAATACTGGAAAGTATACTTCCAGATATGATCTGTTATCATGTTCGTTTTCTGCTATCTGTTTTTCAACGTGGTTTTATCAAGGGGTGTAGTACTGCAACAAACCTCGGTGTTTTTACTCTATCTATTTCTCATGCACTAGACAACAATAATCAATTCGACGTCATTTACACGGATTTGTGTAAGGGATTTGATCGAGTATCACACCAACAGCTATTGAAGAGATTGTCAAACTTTGATATCTCTTGCACTCGAAACTTTTTCCAGAGATCAGTTATTACCCTAACACCAAACTGTTATTGCTAGCACGACGCGCGTTCCGATAACAAGTTTAGCATCTTCAGGAGAAGAAAATTTATACCAAATCTTAAGACAAGGGGTTAGCTGTTTATATAGCCAAAGTGAATGAAAGAATAACCGAAATAACCTTTTCAGGATCAAACAGCAGGTGTAAGAGTATTTAATTCACGTACGAGGTAGAAAAAGAAAAAAGTTGCCAGTTTCAGATGTATTGGTTATAAGGAACGAACAGAATGTAATAGAATTTGACATTTACAGGAAAGACACGTACAAGTTCAGATACATTCCCAATTATTGTTCACAACATGAAGTGGCGGCACTGTTATTTCTTGTCCATAGGTGAATAACGTTTCCTTTAATAAAAGAAGAGTACGACATTGAAAGGAGGTTGATGAGGTACGTAGCTGAAGTGAACGGTCTTAACCCAGAGATAGTTGACAAGATGATTGGAAAATATAAATTTGGGGACACACTTCGTGAATCTCCGACTCTCCAAAAAGATGAGAGTGATAAAAAGTTTATAGTTATCCCATATAAACCCCAATACACTAGGGGACTTCAACAGATATTCGATAAAGTATGTATGGAAGTTTCATATAAAACTTCTTATGAATCACAACAGCTTCTTGGTAATCCAAAAAATAACTTAGAAAATACAGAAAAGTCGGGAATATATGAAATCAGCTGCCAAGATTGCAACATCAAATACATCCATCAGAGCCGACGAGCTTTGAAAACCCGTTTCAAGAAGAATTTTGTACTTATGAAATATGGAAAGGTAGAAAAATCCAGTATCGCCCAACACAAAACTGGTGAAAGCAATCTGAAACTGATTAGGCATGCGCATGAAACAAGCCTACTCGATGCATGTGAGAGCAAGTGACAAGTGACATATCCCTTCCAGACCGCTCTTTAATCTATTGTTGAGAAATAAATCAGAATAATCAGTAATTACAGACGAGGTCTATATCATACCAAAACACTTTGCAGGTAATGTCTGGCACTAGTTTATTATCTAAAAATCAATTAAAATAATCAGCAGTAACAAACAAACTCCATATCGAACCAAAAAACTTCGAGTACATAACCGAGTCTTCAGATTCAGCATCAATTTTCCTCTCCTGAAGATGCTAACCTTGTTAGAGAAGCGCTCGTCAAGTGCAAAAATATCAGTATAGTGATGGGGTACTTGAACTCTAGAAAAAGTTTCATTTTTCACTCCAAAAGGTTCCTATCTCATCGTTTATCTCTTAAACTTTTCAGTTGCTCCTGAAATCATATTCATCGAGTAGATGAAGTTATGTGGAATGCGATGGTATGAAATCATCCTACCTCATAGCAAATTCTGGTGTCCCACAAGGTTCGAATGTTGGACCATTGACGTTTATTTAAATTATCAACGATATAACCGACAACATTATTTCAAATAAATTGATATACGCCGATGACATGAATATATATCGTGAATTCACTGACTGAATGGTGTAGTCGTGATAAATTGTACTCGAATACAAATAATATATAATAATGACATTCACGAGGAAAATTCTGCCACGGTTAATTATGTACTGGATTGTGAAAGTACATCGAGGATAACGGAATAAAAGTACTAGTAGTTATATGTGATCAAAAACTCTCATTTTCTAATCATACTCGAAATGTTGTTTCAACTTCAATGGCAAGTAAGGATATCCTTATACGCAACTGCAATAAGGAATTTGGGGCCTTTCATTCCTTGAAAACTGTATATTTCGCAAGACTGAAATTTGTGTGATACGTAAATATATAATATACGTAATGAAACGAGTGAGCCTTCTTGATCATCAAAACTTTCAACTGGGGGTCATAAATACCCAAACATCAAAATGGAAATACTTGCGTTCTGCTCCTGAACATGCTAACTTGGTTGGCAACAGGCCCGTTGAGAATGAGTATTTCCAGTTTGGTGTTTGGGTAAATGATATCCATTCTAATTTGGACCAAAGGCTCTAATTGAAACTGGGAGTATCGGAAAATATACATAAGAATCATATGAATAAGTAAATTAACTTAAATTCTTGTGTTATTTTTGACAAAATGAACTGTCACTGATTTATTTGACAAAATATCTGACCCCATACCTGCAATCATTCGATAGAAGTCATTTATTTGTGAATCTATTCAAGAATATTGTATAACATATTCAACTGCTCTAGTTGATGTTTATTTGGAGGTGGTACGACGCGAAATCCGTCACACATGAAAATGTTCAAAAAAAAATCTTCTGATATTCATATTTCAAAAAACATGGTGTTTACTCCGGAAAGAGCTGTGATACATTGTTGTGGAATTCCAAGTTATATCTTTGGGGAAATTCAGGGAAAGCGGATATACTGGCTTTGCGTACAAAATAATACATGGGCAGGCGAGGGACTCACTATCTCCGAGGGTCGTGGGTTTGGGGCAAAGATTTTTCTTTGAGAATTACTCCCTGTCGCATTGGAAAATGACTCTGCCTCGTTTCATGGTTGACGGGTCCGCGAATAACCATGCTGCTCCCGAGGTATGTCGTAGGAAGTTATTAACAAGGCCTACTTGCTGAAGGACTTCGAACGGAGTCGATGTCGTTTATATACATATACAGGGTGTCCCAAAATTTTCTGAACAAGCGATATCTCCGTTACTGGACGAGTTAGAGATTAATCGAAAAATCATTTTTTCCAACACCGAATTGCCTTCCATATGACAAACGCAAGATGATCTGTTCATGTTCGCACCACTAAGAATTCACCTCCGGTCCCATTTTTTCAAAGACACCATCCATTTTGTTTGCAGAAATATAATCGTTGAACCATTGTTTATATGGCGACAAACTTATTTTGTGAAATTCAGTACTCGCTTATTGTTCTTTTAAAATCGGTATTGGTTGGTGGTTGCACATTTGGTTCGTAGAAAAAATGGTCTTTAGAAGACGTCCTATGAAAATTGTTCTCGTTGATATCGCTCATGACTCAACATATTTTTTCACTCATTGTAAAGATCAACTAATTATCCTAACACTGAACTAATATTATTTGCTCTCAACTTGCTGTCCGAAAATCAGACCCATCTTTAGCTCTGTCCAAACATCATCAAGAGACAGGACACAATATAGACTTTGAGATCACTAATACCATCGCCACAGCAAAAACACTACAAGCTCGTATAATTCGCGAGGCCATCGAATAAATATCACCCAATATCCCTCGATACCCCAGTTCGATCTAAGGAGTAGGCAGATTGAGACCTCAGAAAGAAGTCGTGACGAGACCTGGGGAGTAGACAGATTGAGGCCTCGGCGTCAAGTCATAAACCCTTGCCCCCTGTGACAACACCTGAGGAGTAGGCAGATTGAGACCTCAGCGTGAAGTCACATTTACCTCTTGAAAATGGCTCCAAAATCGGAGCCTAAACGTCGAGAACAAAACTCCAGACGCGGTTCAACCCGAACTCAACAACAACATACTACTGGACGCGGAAACCTATCATATATATATATATATATATTTTGTTATGATATGAACTTCAACAAAAGAAAAGGAGAAATGTGAAATTGTGAGTTTGAACTATGGAGTGAGTGAATATGTTGAGTATTCTACGTTACCAACTATTTGTCGACATCACTTCGACTAACCAAAAGTAACCACCATAAAAATGAACATCCAATGATTTTCCATGGAAACTTCTCAATTGTGTTGGATTTCTGAACAGGGTAAAAGACAAGGCAGGTACAACTCTACACTGGACAGCCTAAAATACAAAGAAACATCACATACTAATCATACTACGGACTGACAAAAACATTTCGAAACACCTAGATCAAACTCAAGACATTTAAGAAACACACTGTAATTTGAAATTCACTAACACACTACAAAACAAAACAAGCAAAATGACAGCTTGGGAAAGACTGAGACAAGACATGTAATTTAAAAGGAATCTGATAAAAATCTGGATTGAAAATGTCACTAAAATCAAATCAAATAACTTCAGAAACCTTTTTCAAATAAAATTTCAATATATAAAGCTCAATTGTAATTAATATTAGGTAAAATTAGTTCATAAAGAGTGGCTTGTGGAACGAGAATCAACAAGATGGAGAAGAAACGCGAAGGTGTGAAAATTTTTCAAGAAAATTAAAAATTTTATATATACTGAAATATCGAAATGAAGTAAAGAGTTATTACTGTAAGAAGCAAAAGCCGAAAACGTACCTGAGACAACAAGTTCAAAGTTCCTGAGATATGGTCCATAGCTGCAAAATCCAAGATACCAATAACTGAATCATTTTCCTGCCGATTCAATCCCAGAGAAGCATTCAAATCCATGTGTTTGATGCAAGTTTCGTCTTCCTGAACTTTTATTTGCCATTTTCATCACAATATAACCCCCAAAAGACTAATTTCCGCGTAAAGACAATTTAAGATAGTTCGTTCACACTTTGAGTAGCTCATTTAGTTTGCACTGAGAGCGTGTTCTAGCTGCACGGAGCAGATATATGTCAGCATTTTACGATTTCTGTTATTGAATTGTTATTGAAAATACAGGTGAAAGTGAAATACTGGGCATATTTACTATTTTGAAAAATCAAGACCATATTCAGAAAAATCAATTTTACATTTCTTTTACATTCCTTTATAAAAATTTATAAACTTAGAAAATTTTTGAATCTATTTACATTGCAATTTGATATCACTACATTATTAAAAATTAAATAAAATATTATAACAATATATTGATATATATATATATATATATATATATATATATATATATATATATATATATATATATATATATATATATATATTTGATCGGCTAGGCTTCCGCGGTCAGAAATGTGCTGGCTGGAACTTCCGGTTGATCCGCGTCTGGAAACTCAGCATTATTCCAACATCATCTAGAAACAGGCCACAAAATAGATTTCAAAAACACCAAAACCGTTGCCACAGCCAAAACCCTCCAAACCAGAATTACCCGTGAAGCCATTGAAATCGAAAAACGTCCCAACTGTCTCAATAAACGCGACGATTCTCAAAGACTCCCCAATACCTGGAAACCACTTTTGGTCCGACATACTTCTATTCACTCCGACTTGGGAACCAGTCCGTTCGAACCTCCCATCGACCGTCCGATACCTGATCCTGCCATAACTACTAATGAACCCTCAAATCCCACCAACCTTCTATCCTCGATCTCCAGTGATGATAGCCAGCTAGTGAGACAACTCAGACCTAGACGCAAGGTCACTAAGTCTTGAAAATGGCTCCGAAATGGGAGTCGAAACGTAGACAAGTAAATCTTTCCAGACGCGGATCAACCGGAAGTTCCAGCCAGCATATATATATATATATATATATATATATATATATATGATGCGTTGTTTTTTCGGGTTTCATTCCGACTCAGTCGAGTTCGGAGATCGAAACTCAAGACATCACCTAGAAGATGGCAAATGAGACTTTGCCGAAACGTGGTGAGAATTATCCTTCAGAGGATCAAAACCACAGAACACGGAATGAAACCCGAAAAAACAACGCATCATACTACGTCCGTGAGAATCTTCATGCTAACATATATATATATATATATATATATATATATATATATATATATATATATATATATATATATATATATATATATATATATATATATATATATATATATATATATATTGAAAACAGTTTCCTAAAATAAATGAAAGTTTATAAACAGACAAGTGGAAAATGAATGCCCAAAGAATATATTGGTAGAAGAGAATTATAAAAAGCGATGAAAACGCAATAGAAAACAAACTCCTCAAATCTAAGCGATTCTCAAAAATTCATCAAGCGAGTAATACCCTATTTTTGTTAAGAGTACTTCAAGTCCTTCCTGAATTTCTAGGGTGAATAAAAGAATGGGCATTTTGAAATGATTTGCTTGTCTAGTATAATGACTTTTTTCATTTTTTCATTTCAACACCATGCATAATGTTGTTTCAACATTCTAGCGTAGAAATATTTCTTCTTTCGTTCACTCAATTCAAAAGGAATTCTCCATTTCGTTCAGATTTGATGTACATTTTAATATGAACTAGTTCTATACACCTGTTAATGGGCTCCTGGGCCTGCTGAATGTATCATATCAATAAATAAATGAAAAAGTCATCACAAGCACTCGATTGAAATTGCTCCAACGTTGAGCTGAATATGTAAGCTCGTACATGATTGGTGAATAAGATTAAATGTCAATTGGTTCACCAGGGTACATTTCAGTCCAATAATAGAATCCTTTCACTATATTTATTAAAAGAATGAGAGTTATCTCGAGGTTACTGGTGAGAATTCCCTTTTTTTGTAAAATTTCCATGGAGTACAATGCATAAAAGTGCCCGAATATTGAAACAATAGATAGTGCAGTTATCGCGCACAATCACAATCTCTTTTGGTGTTGTACACGTGTTCTGTTGCCTCTACCCTCATCCATCACATATTTTCCATTTATTGTGAATATCACTTTTTCGCATGTGACGCTTTGATCCATTGTATTCATATTGTATTCATTGTATTCATGCGGTTTCTACTAGACATTCAACTTGTTACCACATTTTAGCGTTTTTAACTTTGTATTTTAATCTTTACATTATCTTTTCATCTTAACATTTTTTATCTGTATAATTATCTCTATATCCTTATCTTTTTTTTTATATAAACAAGATATCGAGCGAATATCGACTTAGATAACACTCATCTATTACTTTGAAATTATGTACCATTGGACTTGTCATAAATGTATTCTGTACATAACATGATCAAATAAATCTATCTATCTATCTATCATGCAGAGGCTGATGATTGCATTTTGCTCACAAATTCAATAAACTTCCAAATGTCATTGAGTGCACAAATTCCAACAAATTGAGAGTGAATGAAGATAAAACAAAATGTATGGCATCAGGATCAAACGGACGAGAGTTCAGTCAGGATAACGTCGCATTTAAAAGGGGAATTAATACTACTAAAGAGTAGGACAAGAGGGGATACTTGAACAGTGAAATAGAAACTGGTGTCAACCGACAACAAGTCTATAAATAAAACAATAAAACAAAGAGGGATCTTTCGGAAGTTTATGGTGAAGCCTTATTCCGAAATAAATTGAAACATTTCATTTCAAATCATTTCGTTGAACCCAACAATAATCTATAAGAAAGAATTGGGCGAATTATCATCTTCCCCTAGAATTTTGCCTATATATTCCTTCAGCCGACAATAATAGTCGGGAAGTTCGGTTATTGATTCAGTTTTACAAAGAATTTGAAACAAAAATTCTCTGAGTTTGGTTTTTGAGCCGTTGAATGTAGTCGTGAGATCAAATTCATCAGGTCAAATTGGTGATGAAATAAGTGATGAACTGATTGTAGAAACTGGTATACCACAAGGGACCGTTTTGGGACCGATACATTTTCTTATTTACATTAATAGCATAACAAAAATCAACAACTTCGTAGGCGATATAATATGCTACGCTGATGATACTGTACTCATTTTCACGAGAAAATCATGGCAAGAAATAAGAACGACAGTTGAAACAAATTTACAAAAAATATATATGTGGTTAAATAATAACAAACTAACACTGAACGTGAATAAGACGAAGTATCTGACCTTTTCACCGACCATTCGTGATCAACCAAAAAATTAAAAAAATTAAAAATGCATGAAATTCTCTGTAATAATCAAGATACTTGTGACTGTCACTCTTTAGAACAAACTAAATCTACAAAATACCTCGGAGTTATACTAGACCAGCACCTAAAATGGACGGAACATATCAACATTATTACAAAAAGGCTAAGAGTATTAATACACACTTTTTATGAACTACGAGACATACTATCAAAAAAAATTCTCATAATTCTCTATACATCTCTTGCCGAATCTATAATAAAATATTGTACTCCTGCGACATTCAAAACTGCTATTAGCCCGTTACAATCCGCTCAAAACATACTATTGAGAATATTCTTTAAAAAAATGGCTTTTTTCAACAAGAGCATTGTATCAAGAAACAAATATGTTAAACATTCACGCACTATACTATTATCACCGCTCATTAAGAATGTTCCATATACGAACAGATTTCGCACTTAAACATTCAAGAGAAACCAGATCAAAAATGAACCAGGACTTAAACATTGAATTTTTTAATAAAACTGTCACTCAAAATTCTTTTCTTTTTTATGGTCCAAAGATATTCAATACTTTACCAAAAAATCTAAAAGATATAACATCCTTTAAACTTTTCAAAAAAGAAGTGAAAAAATATGTTCATAATCACCCAGGAAAATTTTCATTTTCAAATTGAAACAAATATCGACCTACAGTTGTACACATTGTGAACATAAGTTCTTGGTATACAGTACCAGACATTGACAATAATACCGTACCAGGTTTTGTGAAAACAGTTAATCCCCAGGTGTTTCAAATTATCCAATCCAATTGAACTTTGGATATATATATATATATATATATATATATATATATATATATATATATATATGTTGTAACACTTATATTTGTGTAATCGTTATTTTCTTCAGAAAAGCAGGAGAATATACAAACACTGGTCAATTAAACACTTCCTAAAGACATACCATCTGATGAAATACGTAATCATGTTTATTTTCACAGCTCACGAAGGTCTCTACTTGTCTACTTCCAATACGATAAATCATTTATTCATTTCAGTGTTTTAATTAGCAAATTTGGTTATGGAAATGTAAATATGTCAAATCCAGCAAACCACTTGACAGTAATAATTCTTCTTCTTATAATTTCGACTAATTTACCACATTATAGAGTTTTCAGAAGCGACACCTCAAACGTAAATATTTCGTGCGTTATGTGATTCTGCTTTTATTTCATATTGTGTTTTCGGTGCAGATAACTGTTCTGTGGAATTGAATCCAATGAAGCGTGTTCGAGTTGGTAACCGTGAAATAAAACGGAAATTATTTTTTAAATCTAAATTTCAATTTGGAGAGGACGGAAGTCTTCAAGTACCCATTTCTGCCTTGGTAACGCTAAGAAGAACTCGTGTGGGTTAACTGTAAAATAATTTTGATTTACTTACCCGAAAGAATAAAGAGTCCATTCATTTGAGAGGTAAATATTTGAACATCATTATTGGGATTTCAATTCAGGATAATAATTTGAGTGGATTTCAACTCGCTTCACGAGAAATTTGAGAAATAATTATTTTTGTTTCTCAATAACAGTTCTGACAGGATTTCACAACAAAGCATTCAATTTCACGATGAAGCATTCGATTCATAGCAGTACAAATTATTATAAAGGACTATTGACGAGTCTTTAGACTTCATAAAGAATTGTTGAGACCTTGTGGTGAATTTAAAGGAGATTGGAGACCTTATAAAGTATTAATGGTGATAGTAGAGACCTTCCTGTCTGTGGAGATCTTCATGGAGGATATTAAAGGGTAGCTGAGTTCTGGAGCTATTATACTATCGTGAAACTGTAGGAACAGTTTTTGGAACGAAGTGAATATCACACTGGAGTAACAAAGTGGAAAAACGTCACCCTTCAGCAATAAGTATAAATGTAACAGGTTTGAATGCATTCATCTTGATTGTTGGTGTCATTATTGTTGTATACCATTACACTGAAGTTCCTTTGACCATTCTATATTATTTGATTCCATATTTAACTCTTGACCACTAAAACTATCGTACTTTGATATTTACTAAAATTTTAATTAAATATTTCTATTTGAGACCTGCGTGTTTATTTGTATGTTCAAGAATCTCTTATCCAGAGTGGTAAGGTCTTCCACAGAGATTGGCTTGAGAATAAGTTTGTATAATTTTCCTTTATGTAGATGGCGTCCAATTAACAACATTTTACTTCAGACTTATTCTCAGTGCCATCTATTGGATTTCTGGGAGTTCACAAATAGCACCGAATCACGCCCTTGCATCCCTGACAAAAGCTAGCCGTTCGCAATCTGTGCCTTGTGTTGGGCATATAATCTGGTATACCTCATTGTATGAACAAGATAAGGTTACAATTAATGTGTGTGTATATCATTTTCTCTCTCATTCGGTTCATATTTTCACATAAATTTAAGTCAACTTCACCTGTCATTCGCACAAAATTGACATAAAATACGTTTTGTACGAATGCCTTGCTGATTTAGACATCACAACACAGGCTACAAAGCCTAGCGCGAGTCTATCGAGTGAGTCATTTGAAATATATACAACTGTCCACTCGTCTATAAAATCCCTTTATATTAGTTAGTAAGGTTAGTAAACTTGAGAATCGTGCTAATGATAACCATTGTATTTTGTGATGATGAAGAAATCTTGAAATCTTGAAAAGTTACATATCTCATCTTTAAAAAAATCCGGAAAAGGCCGTCATTGAATTACAATACACGTCCATTCTTAAAGAGCCATCAATCAACTCTCAAAAACGTAATAACCGGTTCAAAATAGTGGGAGTAGAAATAGTATATTGTTTAGCAGGTAGGAAAAGCCTGGCATTCCTGGACGACTGTGGAGATCGCTAAGTCGAGGCACAAGCTAAGACTTAGCAACTGAACAGACTATTTTTCCGCAAATCGTTTATAATTCGAGAGATATCAATTAATTTCGAAAAAATCGCCGATAATTTCATTCACAAAGAAATGGTGCTGTGAAATTCGAATTCGAATTACCTGAGTCACTATAGAAAATGTTATCGATCATGTATGTGGAACACTAACCACTTTGAGGGAATAGCCTTTTTTTACATGCAAATTCACACGGAAGGGAAAGAGTCAGGAAAAACCTCTCTCGACAAGGAGTTCTAAAAATCAGCTGTTCTATTGAAAAAAAGATCCCTAAGCAAGAGAGGTTCGACATGTCTCCAAGCTCACAACATAGAACTGGGAATTCTGTACCCGCAGGGTTATTCGTGTAGATACTGCTAAGGATGAAACAATCGAAAATAATTCAGAAGAGCACCGACCGTGAAAAACTCTATAGAAGAGAGACAAGTCTTCGACACTATCCGATGACTGTGCCACTAAGTAGAAGATCCTCGCGCAACAACGATACGCAATAGTTATCCATATGCCAACTGAGTAATTTCAAATATAATTTTTGTTCAGTGTAACTACTTCGGCCACAATAGTGGTGATATATTCAACGTTGGAGGTGAAAGATAAAATCCAACCCATAAAATCAAGTTCTGGAACACTTGATTATTTCAACGAGTGTCAATCACCATTGCATTGTTATGGCACACCTAGTCAATTTATCCGTACTTTTTTTCATCCTGCCAATAGTTATCAAAATTTACATAAAAGTGAATTCCAGATGGTGTAGGAGCAAGGTCTGTCTGATTGGGAAAACCGTCATCGTGACAGGAGCAAACACAGGTAGGATATAATATAGTAATTTGTTTTACCAGGCATTAAATCTGCTTTTCTGCCGTGTGAAACATATAATTTTTTTCTTCAAATTTGTTCCAATTCCACGCAAAATTGACTTTTTCATATTTGAATTGCGTTCCATTATCAATATCCAAATAACTAAATTATTTTATCAAAGGTAACTGGGCCCTGCGTTACTATGTTTACCGCTGATGACGTTTGTTGAATATGTTTGTTTACTGTTTACTTTGTCATTGTCAATTTTGAAAAGTTGTCATGTTAGAAATGGATTTACTGCAACGTGAGGATGAATTGATGCAATTAACACCACCTGAGACAAGAGACCAGGCGCGAGATGTGGAATTTAACCTTTTAGCGGAAAAATCAAGAACTGTATATGAACTCACATACAGCACATTCATGGAATATAGAAAAATATAGGATCTTTCTCTGAAGATGTGCTGATTGTCTATTTCGTGTTGTAGTTTGTAGTTTTAATGCAATAAAACCAGTTTATTGTCATCAGCATCATTTTGAGTTTTCTTAATGTCATTGTCAATTTCAATAACCAGTTTGATTTGAATTATTACTTGGAAGGTTGCCTAGCAACGAACTTTTTCTGCCTAGGCAGTAAAAGTGGACTTTTTCTGCCTAGGCATTAAAAGTACAACTTCTAAGCCTGCCAAGTGTCATTAAAAGGCCGCTTTTAATGTCATTTGGAGAAAAAATGTTTTTACTGATAAGATGAGTTAAATAAATATACACTGACAATCGTATGAGGCAAATGATTATTTATAACTACCCTATCAAATGGCAGGGTTCAATCCTTGGCCTTGGCCTAGGGCAAGGGATTGCTCTTCCACCCAACCACGAAACGGATGTTCTTTGACACTTGATATATTAACATAAAATAAAACAAGAAAACATTGAATAGAACAGCTTTGGTGCTTATACAAATTATAAAACTAATAGTAGTAGTTGTCCTAAAGTTGACATTTAGGAATACCCATTACAAAATCACAAACCAAAAACAAGTTCACCTGATTCCAGTGCAATTTTTTTTTTTTTTTAATTAAGGAACTGATGAAGTTCGATATTGAGTCGGAATTTTGTCATACAGCCAGCTTATAAATTGCTTTGCTGTTGACTGTTAGGACTATTCAATCGAACCGTCCGATACCAGATGAAGTCAGACTTAAAATGTTTTTCTTTCTCTTATAATACTTGGTGAATTAGCACCTCATTTTTTTATAAATAATACCAAATGAGTCGACTTTACTATGGTTCATCATAATATATAATGATGCACCATTTCCAGAAAAATGGTTTGACAGTTATTACTATCGGCCGTTTTTGGCTGTTATATTTGACTTTTGAAATTTAATCTGAAGAGAGAGCGCAAATTTATCTTCGGAATCATATAGGTTCGATTGAATTCCGCAATACATGTGGATAGTATTTTTTTATGTCGATAGATTTGATGTTTTCGACCAGCCACGACTTCTCACACAAAGTTCTTTTTGTTTGTCGTAGCTCCAAGAATCAAGTAGGTTCACAAAAAAAATATTTACGATGACGATTTTACTGCTCCATGTCGGTTAAAAAATTCTGAATTGGATTCCTTCAATCTCTACTAGTTGTGTTGCCTCTAAAACCTATTGTTTCCCAAAGAACTGCTGATGACATCACCAGAAACCGTTCACAGTTTTTATTGGCTCACAAACGACCGACCATAAAATATAGATAAATCTAAAATTCAAATTGAAATTGACCGCAATGTCAAGCGGTCCATAACCCATTGAAAAACTTCAGTTCAGATAGAAATATTGTTGTTTGATGTGCTGATAAAATGAAGTTTCCAAGTTGCATAGATTATATCCATCGATATATTTTGTACAATATCTTTATGTTTTACTTTGGAGCAAAATTTGTCCTTATTGGGAATACCGTTATATGAGCTAGGTGGACGCGAAGCACTCAACAGAGGCTAATTCAGATACTTGCAATTCCAAAAAAAAGATCGAATTTCATTTCAATTTCCAGGGCGTAAGCTCTAGAATGTCCCCAAAATCAGTTTATGGCTATGCGGTCCCGAACTGCTATCATATTCATGAAGTCATGAAATTCAACCCACGATTTCCTGAAAAATGGTGTTCAAAAGACAACCAAGTCACCGACAAGTATTTAATAATAATAATAATAATGGTTTTTATCGATAGGTAAGAGACAAAAGTAGTGTACAGAAGCTCATGCACAGATATTTTATCAAAAGGCAGGATTCAATTTCCAACTGAACCACAAGTGGCTCAGCGGTTGATCACTGATGTCACCATTGACTACATTCATTTCGAAAATCTTTATTCGCTTTAAATTCCGTAGAATGCAGTTGAGTCAATCCCCAATTTATTGCGCAATGTATAAGTGGATCTTAAAATCCTATGCTGCGATCGTACTAAAAACACATAACTTCACAGCAGTATGTCTGTTAATTTGATAAAATCACAACGAGGGGGTAATCACTACGGTAAAATGTGTGACAGTATTGCGAAAAGTACGGGATTTCGAGTGATTGCGAGAGAATTCCAGGGATTGCGAGCGACTCCGAAGGATTGCGAGCGACTCCGAAGGATTGCGAGCGACTCCGAAGGATTGCGAGAGATTCCCAAGGATTGCAAAAGACTCCCAAGTACTGCGAGGCTTATCTCAAATCCTTTGGGAATTTCTTTAAAGTGCCTTCAAAACTGCAAAATTTAAACGGTGAAAATTAGAAATATTTTTCAATATGAAAATATAGTTATTAGATGTTTTTTATTAAAAAATCTGAACAATAGACATCAAATAATAATCTATACCTAATATCTACTGTGCATTCAACAACAAAAAAATTCTATATAAAAAATCTAAAAGAAAACTAAAAAGAACGTAGGTAAGAAACCTTAATAAAATAACTACAAATAATTTTGGAGTTGTTTTTTTGCAGTCCTAAATTTCTGCTCGATTTCCAATTTTTGATGCCGTTTTAGATAAAAAGGCTCATTTCCCAACAGTGAAATTGGCCCATAAAATATAAACTTATTTTCCACGACTTGAATATCTTCATTTTTCTCTTTTGGCCAAATGTATGCGTCGAGGGACGACTTAAGAAATTTAATTTTGCTGAAACTCTTATCAATTTCTTCTACAACTCTACCAATGTACCATGTCCGTAAATAACATACTGCATAATAATTTTCCAAACGTATATCAATAGACTTTTCATGTGTAACACTATCTTCTCTTCCTTCATCAAAACTTTCATATTCTAGCTCACTTGTCTCGGAGTAGTCTACACTTTCAGATGTTTCAGACTCACTTACATTTTCAGATGCGTTTAAATTGCTCTTTGGATCCTTTGCAGTTATTTTATTTTTCTTTTGATTTTTATTCTTGTTTTTTAAGGAACCTGATCCTGATGTGCCGCCCATACTCTTACACCGAAGAAGACGGTCACTTGAAAGTTTTCCTGGCCTCTTAGAAAAGAGCCAACAAAGAGTGGATTTCTTTACTAGCATTTCTTTATTATTGACTTTAACACCAAGGAAAGAATTATCTTTATGTTTCCTTGTGCTACTACAGTCCTTAACATTTAACTCAGTAAAACCTTCTAAATTCTCAAATATATGTTTATCATTGTCAATATCTTGTTTGTCTTCCTCATTTACCGTTTGTCTATGCATGTTTGTTTCAAACCTATCGTCATTTGCTGTTACACCTTTCTCAATAATATCTTGACTTTGTAAATTATCATCTTCCAAGTCATCTTCATTCTCATCAGTCTGATCGACATGATGTGTTTCTGGTATAGAGACCTGTTCGAATGCTGCCTGAGTTAATCTATCTGAAAGGTTCATACCTAAGTTTTGACTATCAATAATAACGTCTTTCTTTGCATCTTCAATGATGCCACAGATTTCTTCAATAGTTGGAAAATTTGCTTCAGTATTTGGAGTCAAGTCATTAGCCCCCAATCTGACAGAATTCTCACGTGGGAAAA